>BMAO01000275.1:0-58866 GCA_019973975.1 Trichonephila clavata | reverse complement strand
ATCCAAAAGTATAAAAAATCCAAAGTATAAAAATCCAAAAAAAAAAAAAAAAAAACCAAAGTATAAAAAATCTCATAGAAATACGAAAGAACAACCGACTACTATTAAGCAAAAAATTCTCCCAGAATGTTTAAGCAGAAAAATATCAAAAGAATTACCCAGTAAGAGGATTCTTCCAAAAAGATTTTAAAACTTCTGCTCACAGAGCTTATTCCAGGAGATCCAACACTCTTGAAACCGATGGAAAGCTTTTATATGTTGTTGATAAAAATCTAAATTGCACTTAAACGCATCCTTTATACCAGCTTGTAAGGAAGACGCCAAGAAAGATTACATTCAAATTTGGTAGGCTATAACTTGGTTGGTTGACACAAATGTAGAAATTGGTTGGTTGTCAAAATGTAGAAATTTGGTTTGGTTGCTAAAATGTAGAAATTTTTCATTTTATAGGATTTTTAAGAAGGGTGTGGAAAAAATAAGCTGTGTGAAGAGTGTTAAAACAGAATCTTCACAGCAAAACCACTAAAATGCTGACTTTGAAATCCTATTGTTGTATGGTGGTTTTGAAATCAGAAATAGCAAGACGATTAATGTATTTTGTGATGAATATATGTTTTTAAGAAGTTAAAAGGATAGTCATGATCTAAACAGCATTGGAAGAATTTCTTGATATTATTAAATTTATCTATTTTGTTGGTAGTGAAGTTATCATTCCTAAGTAAAAAATTCAAAACAATATTTCTGTAAATTGATAGATGCAAATTGCTGTTCCATACAGGAATTTTAATTACATGGAAACTAAAAGAATCTCTTTTGTCATAAATGTTACAGACTACTCTATTGTCAATAAGAAGCAAGTCTAAATCTAGGAATTCAACCATATTAGAGTTAAAATTAGTTTTAAGAAGGTTGAGATTGTCAGGGTAGAACATAATATTTGGTTTGAATTCACTATTTTTACCAAAAATTATTATATCATCTATATAACGGTATAGAAAGAAAGATTCATCAAAAATATGATCAATTTTTAAAAAATGTAAATATAGGTTAGCTAAACTATTACTGGCAGGACCACCCTGAGGTAATCCTCTGATCTGTTTAAAAAGATTTTGATCAAATGCTATGAAATTTTCTTGTAAAACAAGATTAACCAGGATATCAAACTTTTCCTTTTGCATTGAATTATGCAATTCATATTTATCTTAAATTAAATGTAGAACTCTAATCATATCATCTATATCAATAGAATTAAAAAGGTCCTCGAAATCAAGCCGTGCATGGAAAAAACTGTCATATCCTTCATGACTCTAACAATCTCTAAGCTATTTTTAATTATTGCTGTGTGTTGAAAGCTATCGATAGTATTTTGAAGAAGGGATTGTATAATCTTCCCAGATTTCGTTATATATGTATTATACCATTAGTAATACTACGGAATTTTATTGGATTTTTGTGGAATTTTGGTGTTAAAAAAAATTCGTGGGTATTTAATAGTTTTGAGATGAATATTTAATCTTTTGTTTAAAGCCAAAAGACGATTATCATCTTCTCTATTGCTGTGAATCGACTTTTGAAATGCATTATTCTTTAAAATATGATCACTTAATAATTTACTATAAAAATATTTACATATTATTGCATAATTAGCAGAATATATATATATATATATATATATTATATATATATATATTTAAATATATCCAAAATACCTCACACTAATATAACCAAGTAAATATTCAAATGTATATATATATATATATATATATATATAATATGTACTTTTTAAAAATAATCTGAAATAATTGTATACATATGTACAACTTTTGTTTTATTACATAGTTTCACAAATTTAAATGTGTTAGAAAAAAATTTATCTTCATGTATTTTGAGAGTTTTTTCTGCCCTCTTGATAATTCGAAGTTTTTCATTGGTCCCTTCAGCTTCAAATTATTGAGAGTTACTGTATTTGGTCATTAATTTTTTAAGTCATTTATTTATCAAAATTCTTACTATGTGCTTTAGTTGTTCTATTATAGTCCCAATTTATCCCACCAATCAGCAAGTATTTGTCACATAATATCAAATGTTTTTGAAGAAATTATTGATTCTCATGTTCAAAAACAGTATATGCTTTTGAAAAAATAAAATAAAATGCAGACACATAAGGAAAAAGAACATTCGTATACACATTTCTTAATATTGTCAAGCTACGACACCTGATATAAATGTTTAAAATAACATTTATTTATAGCACAAGACTAAGAATAACGTTAATTTTACAAAAAAAAAAACTCGGCAGTTAGTATCTTTTTCTAACCAATTGATTTTCTGTGTGAATTGTATTTAATAAATCACTAATTTTTAAGTTTCTTTTAAAGTTTCGTGTAATTTTAGGATGAATATTACGTTTAATAATTTTTAATCAAATTTCTGTATTAATTACATTTAATAATATATATTCTCTCGACAATGTTTAACAGAGTTTCATTTTATATTACATTACCGTATGTTTTTACCTGATATTCAACATAAACAGAAATGTCAGTAATTTGTGAAACATTCGATGAAAAGTATATTTTTTAATTCAAAATATGAATAATAAAATAATTTTAAAATGCTCTTTACGGAGGAGTCCGAATTCTGGTTAGAATGTGACACCAGACATGTTTTGGTATGGCGAGAAAGCACTCAAAATAACCCTATATTCTTTCAGGAAAGATCACATTATAGACGAGGGGGTTTGTTGGTATCGGCTGGAATTAGCATAGGTGGACATACTGACCTGGAATGGCAATTTGACGGCTCAAAGATATGCAGTCGAGATCCTGAGACCCCACTTCGTACCTTACGCTACATCCATTGGTGAATCATGTTTTTAAAAGCAAGATAATGCCAGAGCTCATGCACCTGGTCTTGTGGAAAATTTCCTTGAAGCCGAAATAATACAGCGTATGGAACGTTCAGCATTCTCTCATGATCTATAGTAATGAGCATGTTTGGAATACACTCGAACGATGCTTTGTTGCAAGTTACTGTCCAAGCCTTAGACATCCCACTTCGTCAAGAATGGGATAGTTTCCTCCAAAGTCGCATCGTCAACCTCATCGCATCCATGCTGAATAGTTGTGTGGCAGTCTTAGCAGTTCAGGGAGACAGCACCATACTAAACATCCTATATCATTTTCAGACAATCAGGGTTGTTTTTTTTTTGTCATTTACCCATAACTAAGTTTTTGCTCTGAAGCATCCATTTCATGTTCCTTATAAAATTCCAAATATTTAATGTTCCCATGTAATTGATTTGACATCATTTTTTTCTACATTGCGTTTGTGACACATCCATTTTATTCCCCGACATGGCTATCGAACAAAGGTTTCTTAACTTTTTTGCTTGTTCCCCTAATCTATTTGAACAGTGTGTGTGAGTAGCCTTTAAAAAGTATTGAAATTTTATTTAACTCAAAACCAATAAAAATATCAGTTGAGCTCTTTTGCACTCATATTAATGAAACAACCACAAAGATTTTGCCACAAAAAAAGAAACTCGAGAAAAATTAACGCAGGAAAAAACCAATATACTCTTGCACGCCTTTCTCGCGTTCACACAAGACTTAGTGTACTTTCAAGTATACAAAATAATCAAAACAATTTCATTTTAATGTTTCAGGGATAAATAGTTAACAAGAGTAGTATTTAAAAGTATTATTATATTTTTGATAACAAGTACTCAGGGGAATGCTATAATGCACACATAACAAACATCAATTATATCAACGTCCTACTTCAATTCAAAACTTATTGTATACTACAGAAAACTATCCCAAATCCCTACAATTGTATTTATTCGTCTGTTTTTAAATCGCGCGAGTATTGCATTATTAAACTAAGTTAATATTCTAAGTGTATAACATCAGAAGTCAGGTACAATACTTTCGGTAACATTATACCTGATGAAAACTTTTAAGCTGAACATAATCTGCCTGTATAAAGAGAATTCGCAGATTAAATTTTTGTACCTTTATACAAACAAAAAAAAATTTATTGTTTCAAAATTTAAGATAAAAATGTCGAATGAATGCAAGACATACTATACCAGACTATATACTTACACGTTTTATTTAAAGATAGAAAAACTAAGCAAAAATATATAATGATTTCCCATTCTAAAAATGTCAAGATCTAAGCGAGTATATTTTGTTGAAAGTAATGCGAACCAAAGTGTACCATAAAATGATAGACAGGTAATTTATTATCAACAATATATTTGTTATTTTTTTCAGTGTTTCGATGACTCTGAAATACTCGTCGGATAAACCAGATTATTTTTCATGTAATCAAGTTTTTTTTTAAATTTTATTGCTATAAAATTTTAACCTCTATTATTTACATTCTTTCAAATTTATTTAAATTTAATTCCGGCACCAAAACTGTTTTAAAAATTCAAATTTTAATAAAATTTTTCAATTATTATATCCCTTACCAAAAAAAAACTGTATTTAACCAAATTCATAAAAATCATGCTAAGAAATTCAAACGGTTATGCTTATTTGAATCAATCAAACAGAAAATATAGACCTCTTTATCTGTTATTCACAAAATATATATCTCTCACACACTTTATGAGAAAAACAAGGTAGAGTTAAATACAATAATCATATTGTGATTCCATTTAAGCACAAAATCTAACAAATATTTAATTATTGTTTAGTATTCGAATTCATATATAAGCAATCATTTATTATTTAAAGAATAATATTTGTAATGCACACCTGAAACTAATATTTATTTAATAATAGGGAAACTTTCTTTACTAGAAAAAAAGGCCTCTTTTATTAAATATAACCTCTATTAATGTTAAATCTCTTTGCGCAATTCAAGTTTTCAACATTTTTAATATGAATAAACTAAATTAAAGATGTTATATAACTTAAGATCGTTATGTAACTTAACACCAGTTGATATACCCATTCTTCACGCCGGTGAATACAAAAAAATATATCAATCGAGATGAAAGAATGAAAAAAATATGAGGTCATACTTTTAAATTATATCTTGAGATATAAAGAGTCCCAGCAGTCCGACGTCAAATTACGATGTATAAAACTATGTCAAAACAACTCTTAGCTTGCAAATGTTTTCAAATCAGTTTATTTCCTGATAAATTCCTTCGTCAAAATATCGTGGCTTAAGGTAGAATTCTACAAAAAGCTAGTGTTTTCAAATCAACAAAACAAAATTCTTCTAATGAAAGAATTATTAATAAATAATTTACTCAAATATAACAATTGTAAGTATGTCTATAAGAACAAAAAATGGATAAATAAAAAATTGTATGTAAGTATCGAATTCCAAGACAGTATGAAGTCTTACTGCCAGAGCTATGGAAAAATTCAATTAAAATTTTAATTTTGGGAAAATCTAAAGAGAGCTCAAAATAATATCTCCGAAGTATATACCATCATGCTCAAAGTTACGACATGCCAAACTTTACACATCTTGCTTCTTTTCAAAATCTTTCATCAAACTTTACCCATCATCATCTACAAACAAACAGACTTTGTCTTTCATTATTATAAATATTGCTTAATATTCACGAAAATTAAATATTGGTAAATCAAAAGGAACATTTAAATTTTCGTGAATATTAATAGTTTTCAAATCGTGACTGTAAAGGTTTTTCATGATTGGCTGCATATAACGGCATTTGGCGACTTTGCACATACACACTCTAACTCTTCCGTAATCAAGAGAGTTATAGATAAAAATTCACCAAAAATAAATCTGAAAATTTTTGGGGGGTCGACATATGCTTACGGGTCTTTTGAGATATTAATAAAAGTCCCTGCAAAAATTTTGAGTGATAATATTAACAGTATGGATCTTATGTTGTGGTTGTTAGTGTTTCCCTGATGTGCACATTAATAAAAAAAGAGAAGCTTTAGATCGCTCCCAAGCTGTTGAAAACAGCTTCGGCAACCTCAACAGCTTTATCAGAGTAGATAAAATCTTTTGGGTCTTCTGAGCTGATCATGAAAAGCCTGGCTTGAATTACTGGGCAACTGAGGATATATTGTGAAGACAGTTGAACATTAGGGCAGTTTAGGTGATCATTTGTGTAACTTCTTTTTCCGTCAATTGAAATTTTCATTCATTTTACGTGCTTTGTTCTAAGTCTAGTTATTATTGATGCTATTGTACGGTTGCTCTTTAGAGCTGGGATGGAATATTTAAAATTATTGTTGATTAGCCTTCGGCTGGAAACTGCATTGGCGTCGATAAGGGTCATGAGGTTAGATGATTGAGGGCAATCTCTGGATTCTTTGGCAAGTCCATCGGCTTTCTCATTACCGAAGATATTTACGTGGGCTGGTATCCATTGTAGCGTGCAGAATTTTTTTTCTGTAATAATTTTGTCGATGGATTGGATAATTGTGTGGCTGATTTGGCGTTCAAATCTTGGGCAAATCTTGATTCTGTGAAGATGACGACGCCGCTGGATTCTTGGAAGCTTTTGTAAAGAAAAATCTCCAATGCACTTTTGATAGCAATGAGTTCACATGTATAGTTGGATGCGATTTCCCCTATTTGAATTTTATGGCACTCATTCTCTCTGTTTGCAGAAATAAAAAAAAACACCTGCACCTCCTCTATCAAGATTTGAGTCGGATGAGCCACCAGTGTAGGCGTTTGCCAGATTTTGAGTTTGGGTGGTAAGTTCTTCGATGGTATGGTCGCCTTTTTCATTGATTAGCAAGGCAGGTTCTTTTTTAGTGCAGGGTCGCAGGAGGTTTAGATATACCTTTGTCTGCGGGTGAAGATGCAGAATGTGTGAAGATTTTTTCGGAATATGAAGTGACTCGTGCTGGAGGTTAATTTATTTTCTAATTTCCTGGTCTTGTTGCAGGGTTGAGGATCTTTTGAGCCTAGATTTATCGCTCCACACTTTGAAAGTTCTGCTGGAAAAATGGTTATCTGGGAGGCTTTGTATGTTATTTGGGAATTTAATTATAGATAATTTTCTTCTGCTTTCTAATGGAGTGAGGTCACATTCCTTTTAAGTTTTGATGTTGTTTTTATATTAGACAGTTCCGGTGATGATTTTCAATATCCTGTATTGAATCGAGTCAATCTTTTCCTTTGCCGTAGGCTTGGCTGGTGCCCAAATGGGTGCAACGTACTGAAGAATGGGCCTAACGATGAAGGTATATGTATTTAGAAGTGTTTTGGGATTTGACCCCAAAGAAGCATCGCAAAGTCTCTTAAGGATGTTAAGCTTTTTTAGTGCTTTATTTGAAATATGATCAAAGTGTTGCGAGACTTAGCTCTGCGTCAAGAGTGAGACCAAAGTACCTTGGGTTAGAAGTTTGATTTATTTCCGAGCCAAAGAGCTTGATGATAGGATGAAAGGCGTTCCGATTTTTTCTCTCAGTTGAGAAGATGCAAAAGTTGATTTTATCGGGATTAATACTGAGCTTATAAGCACTTTTGACCACGATTCAATGCTTTGCATGCAGGCATTTAGGGCTGTTTGTGAAGTTTCTAAGTTTGTGTGCATATGCCACACTGCAATGTAATCGGCCTAACAGACCACTTTGACATCTTTACTTAATTGGTGGTCGATCGTATTCATGTAGAGAAAGAAAAGGAGTGGGCTAATCACAGAGCCCTGGGGAACTCTGCCTTCGAATAGTGAGTGATTGAGAAAGAGCCATTTACTTTGACTTTAAAGCTTCTTTTACGAAGGAAATCATTTACCCAGATCAGAGTGTTTTATGATATACCTGCAGCATAAATGATGCTAAACAGTTTACGTCTCCATACTCTGTCGAAAGCATCAGAGAGATCTAGGAGTACCATAGTTATTTTTTTATGGCTTTTCTTGAAAACTGTAGATCATGGGCTGGCAAAGGTAAAAGATCTGGTCGACGTTACCGTGCTTGGCTCTGTATGCAGTTTGGTAAAAATGCAAAACATTGTTCTTTATAATCCACTGCATTAATCTTGTGTCTATAATGCGCACCATGAGTTTGCAGAGGATGCAAGCTCGTGAAATGGGTCGATAATTTTTGCAGTTGGTAGCAGCTTTTCCTGGCTTGAGGATGGGAATAATGATAGAGTTCTTCCAGATATTGAGAAGCTTGCTTGAGCGCCATAAAGTGTTGGAAATATATAGCAGGTGTCTTTTAGCACATTTCCCCTAAAGTGTGTTATCATTTGGCCAAAGATGAGATCAGGTGCAGGGGATTTTGGGGGGGGGGGGATTGAAGCATTTGATCGTAGACTCAAGTTCTGCAAAAGTAAAGTCTGATGTGAAAAGGCTATTGTCAGTATTCGTCCTGTTACATTTAATGATTGATTTATACTTATTGTAGACTCTCCTGTCTTCTGTCGCGTATTTTAGTGTACTTGAGTCTTCATGATGATCTACAAGCAGGTTTGCTGTCTCTTTGTTTGTTTGAACCATGATGGACATGACATTTGATTGCGGAGTGTGTTGTGCTGCTTTGTGTTCTTCATGATCTTTATCAAGTTCCAATACGGGGATGTTCGTATGGATTTGTATCAGCTACAAATAACTGTAAAATATTAAAATTTGTAATTAATACTTATGCAACTGAATCATATAAGTAGTTCTGCAATTATAACAAAAGTTATTAGGAAGTACTATTATTAATCTCTTGAGACAAATATCTCGTATAACCTTTACCCGCTCGCTTCACTGGGTATTTCATGATGTTGCATGTCTATCTATTATTTTTAAGTTTTTCATATCTAAGTCCTAACATTAAAATTTCTGTTGTAATGAATAGTATTTTTATATCTCTTTCCTCTTGATTTAAGAAGGACAGGGCATGAACTTAAAAAATGGAAAAGATTTTGTCATTTATGCTATCATATACTCCTCCCCGTCTCACGGAGTCGATTACCCCAAAACCCATTTTTTGTGCATCTCTACTCAACAAAAGAAACATGTTTGCCAAATTTCAAATCTATTAGTCTAATTGCTAAAAAACGTTATTTTTTTATTTAAATCGCTCCGTAACTCCCCGCAACTCTTCCCCCTTTGAAGTCCATTGCTGTTCATTTATCTGTTTTTTATGTCAATAAACTTTTTCTTAATTAGCTGAGGTAGGTAATGATGTTCAATTACATAATATTATAAATAAATTACAGGTATAAAATGCTATAAAATACTATAAATTATAAGTTGCACCAAAAATATCATAGCTAGTTCTTTTAAAACCATTCAATTCCTTTTATCACGTTGTAAATGTCTTTATTTTTATTTTTCGTAAATGCATTTACATTTTTAAATTACTAATTAGCACTTATTGCATTGAATAACGAGCTTTCCCAGAATTTTTACTCACTTAAAAAAGGAAGTGGAAACCTTAATACAAAGTAAACATTTCTCATTCTGAGCCGAAGGTTAGAAAAAGAATGGGAAACCTTATTTTTTTACTTGTCAATGAAAGCCACAAGCTTCTATTCTGTGTGTTCCCCGGAAAAATAACAGCAAGAAAGGCCGATTTAAACCTTAACCTAAACAACTGTCCGGAAAAGACAAACAAAAAAAATGAGATTTTTCTTTTAACCTTTGTACCGAAAGGTCTCAAATGGAATTCTGCTATTAGTTCTGTAAAGTAAAGATTTAAAAGAAAAGAATTCGATAAAAAAATAAATGTGCTAAAGAGAGGTACGAAAAGCGATGAAAAGCAATCAACTTGACTCGACTACAGTAGGAAAAAAAAGGCAGGTGAAAAAAAATATTTGTTTTGAAACGCTAAGACAAAGAGAATGAAAAAAAATATATATCGCGTACTACACAATGAACCAATATAGACGTTATTCCTTTTTTTCCCCCTGAAAAGAAATTTGTCTCTTAGATTCTTTTTATCATTTTCGCGGACATAATTCCAGGATTTGTAGACTGTAAATTCTACAAGTGGAAAGAGTTCATTTGATTTGAAATTTCTCCTGGCATGTTCTATTACTTCTGTTTTCGAGTCATTTATTTTACTCATGCGTTTTAGTCCCAGAATTATTTTATTCATTGTCCCTTTTGTAGGGATCATTTGTTTGTTTAGTTTATTTACTTTGCTTAAATTGTTCTTTCTCTTTTTCTGACAAATTTACCGCCAGTGTAGTTAATGTGCGTGCAACATCTATTTCCATTCATCACATTTGTTCGGTATATGCAGTTGTTCTTTATAATGTCCCCCGTCTGAATTTATAATGATTTTTCTTCTTTTCATTGCGCGTTATGGGTTGGTTATAAATCAGCAAGAAGTTCATATGTGAAAAATAAGGAAATAAAAGGGGAAGAGGAAAATGAGATTTAGAGTAACTTCTGGGTTGGTAATTTTGCTTTTTGAATTATTTTCTAATAAAATAAGTTACGTGGTCTGAAATAAATCGTAGTTTAAAGTCTAAAAAAAATATGAAGTTCGAAAAATAATGGTAATGTTTAAAATAGAACAATGCAATTACAAATTTCGAAATATTACTTAGCTCTTTATTTTGAATAGTATTTTTTAAATTGCTTTTCGATACGTTTAGTAAAAAAATTCTTAATTAATTTTAAAAGTACATATAAGGAAAGACTATCTTTTTATGTGAATACTTAAATTTCTGCATAACTGACCGAAGTATCAAATTAATTTCAAGGATTCCTGTTAATTATTATTCTAACAATTTAATTAATGATTTATTTGTAAAAATTATGTAAGATAAAATCCAGGAAAGTTGTTTTTGTATAATCAATCAGAAAAATCGCAACTTCGCAATTTTAAATGATAAAAATGTCATGCTGTGTTAAAAATTGAAATACATGCAATAATAATTATTTTTTATTAAATTCTACCAAAACAAATAACTCTGATTAATATTTATGAGCATAAATAACTAAATAATTTTATTATGTTATTCAATTAATTTTATAGGTAAATAACAAATTGTATCTTTGTTACTACGTTAAGGACTTTGAAAGCGTCTGAAATAGAGCATATTTTGCCAGAATATTTTTGTGAATCTTTAATCTTATAGATATCAAATAAACAGTATTGACTCCATCAAAGTAAAGCCACCCTTAATAAACTAAATATTATTTAACTTAATAAATTTCAGCTCAATTATTCATTTTGAGAAAACATTTCATTATAAGTATTCTAATAAGTTAAATTAAGCGGAAATGAAAGATTTCTTTGAAAAATTTAATGTAAAACTAATTGTCAAGAAGTTTTTGTTAAAATTTGAAAACATCTCTCACATACACATACAATATTGGATATCTATTTTTAAGTAAGGCTCTTTAGTTGAAATTGTTTTGATTCTCAAATGCATTTCACTTTGAAAGGAAGACAATTGGATATTTTCATTTAATTAATGAAAATATTCCAATATATACTATTAAACCAATTCATTTGCTTAAGAAAATTTTTTAATAAAGTTAAAGATTATTCCCTCCAATATTTGGATAATAGAAATGTTTACTACATATGAAATATTGCAGCTCAAATTTCATTGATTTGGTGAAACATTTTCCTAGAAAATAGAAAATAGAGAGGATCTATAGTAAAAACTTGTATTTATATTGTATAATATTATATTATAGGTTTAATTTAATACATTAGCAATTGAAATTTAGTTTTAAATAAGTTGAATTGCCACTAATAAAATAAAATCAGCTATAATTTTATCATTACAGGGAGCGGCAAAAAAAAAACCCGGACAAACAATTGTTTATATAACTTTATAAAAAATTAATAAATAAACAAATTATAAAAAATAACAATAAGAGCAGACTCGTATTAATAAATAAATATAATTCGTTCCAAAGTAAACGCTATTTGCAGAAATGCAGAGGCGCAAATGCTTGCAGAAATTTTCAGCAATGGTTCAATTTTCAGAAATTTTCAGCAATCTTTTCCCTTTAATCTGTCCCGTTCCAGTAGAAGCGATTGCTTTAGAGAGTCCAAAGTTTTGTGCAGTTTAGTGCAGGTCTTGGACTTTATAATGGATCATATACTGTAATCTATGGGATTGATATCCTGCGAGTAAGGTGGCCATTCTTCAGATGATAACATGTCTGGAAAATACACCTTACACCACTAATGTGTCTTTTTGGCCTTGTGAGCTGATGCAGAGACTTGTTGAAACGTCCACTTTGCATTTCCGAAATGCTTTTGGGCCCACAGAGGTACAACAGTTTCAAGAATGTCCCTGTGGTACACTTTTTGATTGATATTTGCCCTCTTCCACAAAAACCAAAGGTGTTTTGCCACTTGCACAAATTCAGCCCTAGACCATGACTGACTTTGGATATTTGCGATGTTCAACAATTTCCGAGGTGCTTGAAGAGTCCGCGGACCAGATTCTATCGTTTTGGGAATTATGAACTTGTTGAACTGTAAAAAGCTTCTCATCAGTGAAAAGGAATCTCTCCCAGTTCTGACTTGCGGCTCGTCTCAAAAGTTTTCGGTATTTTTGGAGCAGTACGAGTTTGTTTTTTTCTGTGAGAAGCTGAACTTTTCGTAACTTGTAAGGTTTCAGTCCAAGCTCCATTTTTGCTATTAGCCTCACCGATCTGTCACTTATTGCCATGTCACGAGCAATCTGTCACATGGAAACCCTCGGATTTCTCTGGACTCTTTTTACGATGGTCTTACGATTCATTGAAGAGTTTATAGTGCGTTTTCGCCCACTTCCTGGACGTCGACCATTATTGCTAAGTTCTTTGAAATGGCAAATTGCAGCAAACACTGTTTGCCGAGGTACAATAAGCAAATGAACAACTTCACACTTTCGTTTTCCTTGCTGAAACAACTCTAAAATAGCAGACCTTTTGCTTGCATTATCAAAAATACATAAATCAAAGTACAAACTAAGAAATGTATTAAAAAATATGTTATTATTAAAGTGGTGGATAAAAAAACAGGAAAACACGAATTAAAAGGAAATTCGTTAATTATTCTAGGAGGCAAGAAATTTGTCCGAGTTTTTTTGCCGCACCCTTTATTTAAAATTTTTATTTTTTTATTATCTTTATTTTATAATTTTTAATCATATAGTATATAAATGAAAAATGTGATTTGTAATTATAAATAATTTCCACTATTTCATTTTTCAGTTTTAAAATTTTAAACCGTAACCAATGATTGTAGATTTAATGTATTATACAATTTGAATATCATTTATTTTTATAATACGATAGGCCTCATAATACGATAAGCTTATCTTTATTTTATAATTTTTAATCACATAGTATATAAATGAAAAGTGTGATTTGTAATTATAAGTAATTTCACTATTTCATTTTTCAGTTTTAAAATTTGAAACAGTAACCAATGATTATAGATTTAATGTATTATACAATTTGAATATCATTTATTTTTATAATACGATAGGCCTCAATTTTCAATAGCTATTTATATAATCGAAATCTTGAACATAAATAATGTATTTTAAATTATATTATAAACTATACTATAAATATCATGCTCGGTATCTTTTATCCCATCTCTTCTATTTTCAACATCTTACAGTAAGATTTTATCTTTCTCGTCAGATTCAATAATTTCTTCAAATTATAACCATTGTCTGCTTGATGCCCGTTTCGGAAAGAGTAATAAAACTGAAAATCGTCTGTCGAACGGGAGGAAAAGTATTTTCCTTCAAATTGAAAGCTCGCCATTTCTAAATTGCTGCAGTTCTAATATTCTTAAGCCAAATCGCAACTCACGGGCGATTTCAAAGCGTGACAGACAGATGCGTATAGAAAAAAAATTGGTGAGAGAGTGAGAGGGGAAGATATAAACTGACTGCCGGGGGGGGGGAGAAATGGTGGTCTCCATAGATTCCAAGCTATTTCTTCCAAGGACCCTAGCTTCATCCAATAATGGAGGAGGCCTTAAAGAATCTGCAGTTTTTATTTTTTTTTCACTCTCTCCCTCTTGAAAGTGAAGAAAAATTCTTCAGAAAACTTCTTCTTCCAACAGTGATGGGGAGACGAGAGAAAAAAAAATCCAGGACAAAAGAAAAAAATCAATAATTCAGAACTCCTGTTGATGGACGCGAATATTGAAGTCACGCAAATACGTATATATATGGACAGCGCGAGATAGAAGCTTTCCTCGAGAAGCTTTCTCTGGATTCTGGTACATTTTAAAGTATTTTTTCTTATTTCTTCTTTCCCCTCTTCTCTTTCTCACTTTTACTTTTCTCATACTTTTTTCCTACAAAAGCATTCGAAATGGACTTTCCTCTTTCTACTGGAGGAAGGAAGAAAGAAGGATGACTTTTGGTATATATATCGGTTAGTAAAATGGGAAATCTGCTATCCGCCATTCGAGTGTAAATTTTAAACAATGCCAGGGATAACACTCATAGTCAATCATTGAGGTAAATAATAGCGCTCAGTTTTCAGAGCAGATGGAAATGTGTGAATGCAGATGCACTGAAAACAGCTGCTCTCGTTGGCGGGATGTGTTTACATTAGAATCAATCTTTCCAGAAACTTCACAGAGCATTACGAATTTATTTTCACTTCACTCATCCAAGTTTGTGTATCAGAATATGCGTAGGAAAGAATAAACTGAAAGTACTTCGAAATATTTCAAGAATATACAGAATTTTAAATTAAATATATTCATAGTAGTTGCGTAAAACCATTTTCCCATATAGAAATAAGTATTACATGGAACCTTCTTGCTTATACGTTGTTATAATCCAAAATTAAACCGAATCTTTTTAAAATTTATAAGAAAAAAGTTCGATAAAATATTTGATGTTAAGTCCTATTGGAACACTTTCATTTTTCTGATTTAGAGTCTAATAAGGTATCTTCATCAATTTGTTTTCTAAACAAGTATTTGCGATTCAAGCAAAATCCACAAATATCAGACTAGAAAAAGTATTTTATACATCAAAAGCATTTAAAACTATCCATTTGAAAAAAGGAAGCAAGTATATAAGGTAACAATATAATTAGGAGATATAATATGTGCAAGGGGTTATAATTATCAATAAATTGATGTCTAAATCTGAATCCCGATTTAGCAGATAATTATCAAAACTGCATAAATATATTACACGATATATCACTGTTACGTAATCTAACCCTATTTTGGCTGATGTAAGTTTTTTCCACTCTTATCTTTTTCTTGCTAAAATCTCTCATTCCCGAGTAATTTAAGAAGTACTATAATATACAATCGGACCTATATTTAATAAAGTCACTAAATCCCGAAAAAAAGTTCGGTATATAGAAAATTCATTATATAGAGCAGTGATTCCCAAAGTGATCTATATAGACCCCCAGGGGTCTATGACGACCTTCAAGGGGTCCACGACAGCAAGAAAATAATTTCGGGGTCCCTGAGGAGTAAATGAGGTCTACGACAGTTCTCATTAAATCATATTGTGATTTTAATTTCAAAGGAAAATTTAACCAAATGGAAACCAGATTTTACCTATATTTAACGCATTTATTTACTAAATTTATTTACTAAATTATTTTATTATTTTTAATAACGCATTTATTTATGAGGCAGCATACATTTTATTAAAACAAGGACCATCATTTAAGCTTTACTTGCCAGAATTAAGCTAAAGGAGTAATTTTGGATGTGGCAAAATTTCCTAGTTTCTCAATTGGTCACAAACAATTTGCCAGGAAATGACGTTTTATCCAACAAGAGGAGATTGAAAGAGTAAGTAACGGAGATCTTGAACTAAAATTTAGAAACAGATGTAAACAATTTCGGCTCTAAAAAGACATGCCTGTTTTTATCTGGAATTATAGATTTTAATTGCTCGAGAAAGATTTTAATTGATTTTCCTATGAGGAGTTTTAGCGCGGTTGTCGGCTGTATACTACTAACCGAGGAAATTTTGGGTTAAACCTGACAAGATTGATGGCAAATGTTGAAAATTTGTTATTGAAGCACCAGATTCATCCCTATCATCATAAAGATTTGTTTTTTAGTCAGTTATTTTATGTATCACTTAAATTTTAAATTAATTAATATGTGTTTCTTAAGTTTTAGTGTTTCCCAACTTCACTACAGTTTGAAATTTAAATCTTTTAAATTAAGTACTTCTGTACCAGCTGTCATAAGCACATTTAAGTTAATAAATTTGCAAAAATTCAATATTACGCAAGCAGGGGTCTACCCCAAACCGAAAACCATGGCAAGGGGTCTATGAGACAAAAAAGTTTCCGAACCTCTGATATATAGAAAGTTCATGTTTCGATAAACTTTATAAACCACATAAAACGAGTTTTAAGTTCTTAAACACTATATATTGAAAAAGGTATATATTCACGCCTTTTTGTAAATTGATATCTATTAATTTTATATATCTTACCCATCAAGAAAAAAAGAAAGAAAAAACT
The DNA here is from genome assembly GCA_019973975.1 of Trichonephila clavata. NCBI lineage: Eukaryota > Metazoa > Arthropoda > Arachnida > Araneae > Nephilidae > Trichonephila > Trichonephila clavata. The sequence goes on along the minus strand of BMAO01000275.1, from coordinate 42,470 downwards.
GCAAGGAAACCATGGGGAAAAAAGGCCGAGGAATGTACTGCATTTTCAACATTAAAAAAATAATTTTATACTTAAAATTATTGAATTTTAAGAAAATTTTATAATTTAAAGCATACAAGTAATTTTAAACATACATCATATTATAACTAAAAATTCTAAACTTACATCTCACATGAGTCCTTAAATTTTATCACTCACAAAATCTCTTAGTTTTATTTGAGTTTTTTTGCTTAAGAAACTGTTCTATTTTTGTTTGTTTCATAATACACCTCACATCTTTGCAAAGCACCAAAAATCCCTTCAGACGTATTTTCCGTGTCTTCTCTTAAATTTTTCTAGCCCTCCCTTGTTACCTAGAAATTTATCGTATTTCAATTATTTTGCAAATTGAAGAGCTATTTCTATTACAAAAGGTACAGAGATCGAAACATTTTTATCTCAAAATGTGTGTATCCACTTCAAAACTGCCTCGTCGACATTTTCATAGACACATGTTCTTTAACGTTTTGAAAAAGAATTCAATGAATCATAATTTTGTAGCTTATCTCGATTTTTTATAATAGTTAATAAGCTGTTTAGAGGAATACCGTATTTTAAGGCAATATCCTTTTTCTTGGTGCCTTTATCCACTTCCTGTAAAGTTAAAGTTTTCTGTTTGATGCTCAAGTTCTTACTTGTTGACATTTTAGAGCTTCGAGAAATTACGTTACCAGTGCGACCGATCAACACTATAAATGAACAGAGACTAGATCAAAGACACGGGGACACGAGACAACTCCACTTAGAGACAAAGGGGATATCGAAGGTGTTTCTATTGAACTGGGCAATAGGGGGTTAAAGGCTGTACTTCTACGATGTAGAGCCCAGAATTCTATTGCTCTCGACGAGTTAGGCATCTAATAAAACCAATTCAAGATTTATGACCTCCATAAAATGTGTTAAAAAAGAGAATAACTTGAAATGTCCAGAAATGCTTCAAAAATATTGAGAAAAAATTGAATCACTAGAGAAAAAGTTCGTTATATAGAAAATCCACTTGGCTATTGGAAGGTTATTTTATGAAAAAAATCGTGAAATGTTCTTGGTTCCAGGAAAAGTTCGCTATATAGAAAAATTCGCAATATAGAGGCTCGCTGCATATAAAAAATTGCAAGTGGTAGTTCATTTCATTTGATTCGTAATATATTTCCAAATGCTTTGAAAATAATATGGAGCCTTTGAAAACGTAGAGAAACAGAATAGGAAAAAATCATGCAGAATAATACATTAAAAACAAGAATAAACCTTGCATGTGATTGTTTTCTTACTCTTCCTTCTGATTAAATAGAAGCTTTTTCGCGATTTATTATTTTATATATTATTTTTTATGTTGATAATATGGAGCCTGTAATAAATGTATATATGACTAAACAAAAAATCTACGTCAAATTCTTTTAAATAAAAAAAAAACATTCAATTAATTTATAGTTATGTATTACATAAAAGTAATTTGTATTTTGTCTTTTACTAAACTTTCTCATATTATCATAGATTATTTAATTACTTAAATGTAAGCACTTATTCAGAATACCTTTCACAACTTTGAGCAGGAATGTGCATTAAGTAGATCGCGATAGACCAGTGGACCGCTAAGACATTTTGTGGTAACTGCCTTCACATAAGATTTTAGACGTGCATACTAAAAGAAACACAGGTGGTTATCAAAATATTGGAAACACCCATGAATAAAGGTGACATTTGTGAAGGCATTTCATAAGCATTAAAGTATAATAATACCTCTCAGATATTTTTTAAATAGAAATATATATATTCTGGTGGTATTTGGTAGCTTTATTGAAGTTATGTAAGTCTTGGATTTTTTTTTAAATCGAAAAATGTTAGATCTCTCAGATTTTCAAAGAGGTCAAATTATGGGAGCCCGTCTAGCTGGAGCAAGTGTGACGGAAACATCCCAGTTTTTAGAGGTACGGTGTCTAAAGTGCTTACACACAGTGCAGCAAGACAAGCTAGGTAAGGCAAAAAAAAGTGGACGGAAAGAGAAGCTTAGTGAAAGAAATCGACGGGTATTGAAGCGGAATGTAACGTCTAAAGTGCTAACAACTGCAGCAAAAGTGACCACAGAGCTCTATCAGAACATCTAGATTCTCCAGTGTCAATAATTACAATTAGAGAAGGCACCTTCATAAACAAAACATTTACGGCAAGGTATGGCATTCCCAAGCCACTTGTCTCAGATGTTAATGTCAAATGTCGTCTACAGTGGTGTCACGTTCACAAAACCAGGTCGATTGATAAATTGAAGAAAGTAATATGCTCTGACGATCGTCTTTAGCACTTTTCCCTACAACAGGACAGGTGCACATTTGAAGATCACCTGCACAAGCGTATGATTGTGATTGTCTCATTCCAACTGTCAAACATGGTGGTGGATCTGTGATAATATGATGTATTTAGATTTTTGCTTAATGAATTAAACTTAAAACTGCAAGGGAAAAAGCAAACAAGAGTAGAATTGTTTGGATTTGTTAATACTTTCAAAAACAAGTTAAAGCTAATGTCTTCTCAATTGCTGAAGAAATAATTAAAAAATTTCAAAAATATTTCTGGTGAGTTGATTAAAATGAAGGTACATTAAACAAAGAAAATATGTCTAAAAATATGTTAAATGTTATCTTTATCCATCTGGAAATGCATTTTCTCTTTCAAAAGGACGCAGTTTTAAAAGAATAACTTTTGAAAAAGGACGAAGTAAAGTATCATAACTTAAAAAGGCTGCAGTTCATTTAACATCGTTCTTTCGCTCTACCTACCTGTGTACATTTTCAACGATGGATATAATTAAAACAACGTATCCTTTCCGTTTCACAGATGACCACTTAGAATCCATTGCAAGATTAACCGTTAGTAGTTATGTGCCGAGATATTCAAGATTGGTATGGATAGTATTCAGGCTATGTATTCTGCTGGGACTAACTACAAGAACTAACTTTAAATGAAAATGATTTATTTTTTATGTGTTTTTCATTGTTTGATAGTATAAATTCATCATTTGATATTATTAAATTTGTGGGTATTATCATTATGTTTGTATTTTGCTTTTTACTTCAAACGGAGTTTTAAAAGAATACGTTTTTTTATTGTAGTTATATAGGTAGGTACATATTCTGTATTTATTATCGTTATAATCTAAATATTGATGACCTTTTTTTGCTTATCACACCTACGCCACACAGTGGACTGCAACACTTTGAAAAATTAGAAGTAGACCGTGGAAGAAGTAGTAACAGAAATTACAAGTAGTAGTAAAAGTCAGCCTATCTCTGTCTTACAGTATATTTCAAGATTCTTAATTACTTCACAGTTGATTTTGAGGGTTATCATATACATACCTAGCATGCGTTGTTTATATCATATCTGAATTAATCATCAACATAACTGAATTTAAACAAAAAATAAGTATTTTACTTATTTATATGAAGAATACTACGTATCTTTGTAATTATGTTTTTTTTTAGTTTGCAGCTGGATAAATTTATAATGCAATAAATGTTACAACTAATACATTTATTTAAATAATTATACTTAACCGGCTGAGTAGCGTAGTTGGTTTGTCGCTGTCCTTGTACGCCTAAGATTGAAGGTTACATCCCCACCCAAGTCGGTGAATTTTTAAGAGGCAGAATATCGACAGCGTCCGTATCGTTTGATTATGCGTCATGTAAAAGATTCCATGAGCGCTTGTTTGACTTAGGTGCTGCCGAAAAAATGAAATTCCGACGGTTTCGCATCGTTAGTGTTCAGGTGCCTCAATGTGGGGAAGAAATTGAATGTCAAATTGCATTGCAAGGATTGGTATTTCACCTATACGGAACCGCACTAAAAAGAAATACCAACTCCCGGGGAAAGTGCTAGGTCTGCAATGGTAAAACACCAATTCGAAGCCACATATTAATTTTATTCAAAGCTTTTGTTTTAAAAAGTACGTTTATTTTTATTTACATATTTATTATATTTTAAATCATTTCAAATTTAATAAATTTAATTTGAATTTAAAAATTAAAAAAATTTAACGAGGAATATAAATCCTTAAAAAATTCCGAATATAAATATATTTTGAATTCTGATTTGCTGTATATGAAGAATATATATTTCAAGTCAGTAAATCAGTGCTTCTCAAATTTTCAATATTATTACAATTTTCAGTCATAATTTTCTCGCTTCCCCCCTCCATACATAACAATATATTAAATTCAATAATAATGTACTTTGACGCTAAAATTACAACACAACTTTAATTGTAAACCATACAAATTATGAAGATAAATATTAAATTTCTTATATAATTTTATGTATGGCAAACCAATGGAGTCACTGGTAATTATTAAACTTGTTCATAACTTGGTATTGTTAAATTAATTATCATATACATTGAAGCAGTCCTGATACTTTCATAAATATATATAGATCAGTGTAAAAGCGTATTTTATTTTTTATTATGTCAGAATGTATTTTGTTTTGCTTTTTCAGTAATTAATAATATTTTTAATAAAGTTTTATTTTCGATATACTCTCTTGTCCCCCTCATTGGTTTATAACGTCCCCTAAAGGGTCGGGCCCAACAGTTTGAGAAACGCCGCAGTAAATCAATTCGATATGATTTTCCTTTCCACCGTTTAATCAGAAATTTATTCATTTAGAAAAATACCTTTTTTACTTAAAAAATAATATGATACTTTAAGGTATCCGACTACTTGCGACAACTTTTTTTTTAAAAAAAATGGAGATATGGGGATTTTTTTTGTTGTGTTTAGATTTGATCAATACATTTTAAGAAAAATATGCTGAAATTAGGAAGAGAAAAAGAAATTAAAAGTTTATGAACAAATTTTCAGTTTTTCAATTCTGATATATTGTTATGTTATTTATTTTTAAATGACCTCCAGAATTAGAGATAACTTAAATTTTACAAAAACTAGAGCACTTTATCTTAGTTATTATATGAAATTGCTTAAAAAACAGTGCTTATATTAGTATAAGGGACTGTAAATTTTGTAACAAAACAGTGATTTATAAATCTAAAGCTTAAAACACTTCTACTATTATACAGAACATACACAAAAAATTTCAGTTAATTATTTTCAAAACTTTTTTTTAGCATTCGCTGTCCCCGTTTGAGCCATTTTAAACACACACACACCTTTCGAGTAAAGCGCATTTTAAAGTATGACATCTTGTTTAAAGTAATGGCATCTGCTTTTATTAAAATATTTGTAGTTTTTGTTCTAGGGAACGGAAAATTATATAAATTTGGTATTTTTATACAGCTAATAAAATGGCCCATAAAATAAAATCATAAAAAAAATTTGTCAAGTTTTGGCAAAATTCAAAGTTTTAGGGTAGTTGGATACCTTAAGTGAACTATAACATTTTTGGAAGCATTTTATAGTTAACCTGATATTTCATGAACCTAAAAAGGCTATCTCTGTAAGAAAAGACAGAACACTTATTTTTAAATTTTGTTTTGCTAATGAATGTTGTTTTTCCCTGATTCATAAAGAAGAGCTCTCAGATTCTTTCTCTAGATTTTCGTAATATAGCTAGAGAAAATGATATCTTTTTTTTAAAACTGAAGGAAAATTTTGTCTAACGATACCAAAACAATTTATTTGAAAACACATTTACAAAATCATGTCTAACGTAAGCGTCTTTTTGGGAGACATTCAAGTCTTTTAGTAGAATTATTTACTGGGAAATTTATAATTTATCATTTTTTTAGGTGTAACATATTTAATATTATATATTTGCTGCAATATTAATGATGTATCATTTAACGGCATTCAGTTTTTCAAAGCCCCTAAAGAATAAGCTTCTTTTTTATTTGAAGTAATAAGTATTTAGTTATAATTAAGTATATTTGTTGAAGGAAATTCTTATCAAACTTCTTCAGCAACTATTGGAACTTAATAAAATTTAAAATTTTAGCATACGTTGACAGTTAAGTTTTTCACTGGAAACGTGCAAGTAAAAAAGTATATATTATCAATATGAAAATTAATTTATTTTTAGAGGAAACAACAATCATGTGCAACTTCTCCAGTAACTTATGTGGCCGGAGTAGCCTAGTGGTCAAGTTAATGGATTCGTGGCTAGTGGTCATGAGTTCGAGCCTAGTACCGCTGAAGACTAGCCGCGTAGTGGAGTGATGCACGTTAAATCTAGCGAGGACTCACACGTCCTTCCATTGATGTGGTAGTTTGGAGAGGGGGTTTCCATCTCAGGTGTCGTCCTCGTATCTTGACCATGGTTCAAAATTTCGAGGTCCATCACCAAAAGCTCTTGAGTATAGCTGCACAGTATGACGTTAATATTCACTCCAATTACTTTGAGTTACTTGTTGATTATGTAGTTCAAGACTTTTAAGACATCTTTTTTTTTTGTTAATACAGTTGTAGATTTCTTCATTAAAAATGTTTTGATGTGTCATCCTCAATGAATTCAATAACTTATACTTAAAATGAAATTTAATCTTTGAGGAGAAATATATAGAAGGTGCTTACAAAATTTTCTGAAACTCTGTTGGTTTGCTCTGTTTATGGAGATTTTGATCACACATTTAGATGGTATGTCATAATAAAAACACACCACACTTTGTAAAACTCATTGATGCCCGATTACCTTTAGCTAGGACTTCTTAATTATCAAACTGAAAAGAAATTAATTATTAATAATGTGAATTTTCATTTAAAAAAATACAGAATATTTATTTTGGGTAGATCTTAATGTTCTTATAATTTTAACACTTAGAATTTGAGAAATTGTTACTATTACGAAAATAAGATGGAAATAATCCTATTGAAACATTCACTTAGGATATATTCTTTATACATGCTTAAGAAGTTTAGCTCTTGAATCGGAATAGAACCTAATAAGTTGGTAATAGAACTAATTTTAGCTAATGAAACGGTAAATCTTTAAAATTGTCTCTGAAGAAGAAATTTTAAAGATTTTACAACCATATTTTCATTATTCTAACAAACCATTGCAAAGAACTCATTCAATAAATTTAATTCAACATCCAAACGTCAAACTAACTACTAAAGTATAGACTGAAATTCCCAACAAATATCTATACCAGAAACTTCCCTAAAACAATTCCATTCCTCTTATCTCGAAATTATAAAGATTTTTTACAAAACTGTTCCACTCTACCTTACAAATAAAATCAATCTCCATTACTAAATATAATAAGCACAAAATTCCGACTCCCCTACCATTTTATTCCCTACCCTCCAGAACAGTCGTAACCCTACACCTAAGTAAAACAAATACCCGTATCAGTGTCTGCTCGGAGACTGCTCGTCGATTTGTCCAGGAATTAATTGACCTGCTAAATACACCGAAAGTCATCCATTTCTGTCCTGTTGAACCCGATGCCTAAGAATTCCAAGCAAAGTACAGTGGGATGAGATTTAACTTGATGGACGATTCGTCAGAGGTTTAGACAATACCTTCAGGATTGGAAAATGATGACCAAAGCACTTAGAGTACCTCTGGGCTTCTGTCCCTAGAGCAATAAATAATCACTACGTGTTAATGAAAATTCCCTCCTAACCCCATTATTCCAATGGGATTGGTCATCTATCTTACAACCCCATGCTGTTTAGATTGCAGAAGATTTGATGTTCTGGAAGGAGAGAATATTGTTAATTCTTAGAGAATTTTACATCTGTTTTGGGTGATTTCTTTTGTCAAAATCTTATGTGGTATGTACTTAGCACCATGCATTGCCTTTCTGTCCTAAATGGCTTAACAAACTGAAGCAAGGAGCAGTTTTAGAAGTTCTTAGGGAAACATTTAGAGAATACTTAAACATAGATTTACTCTTTAAAAATATTCAAAATCAGAACATTATCCTTCATAGAGAGTTTAAATGTTTTAAACATAGTGATGAAAGAAATCGAATACCCCTAATAGTTTTGCTTCTCTCAAAATAAGAGGGAAATCGGAAACACTGTTAGTGGCTTAAATAGGTTTAAATATATATTGAGATGTTATTTAGTGAACTTTAACAAATTTATTGATATAGTTAATTAACTTCTAAAAAAGAATTCTTTTCGGTATAGAACTCCGCAGAATTCACTTATCTTTAAATAAATTACTTGCTATTTTATAAGAAATAGGTATTATAAATGTCCTTACCATTATGTAAGCCGAAGATCAATGAATACTTTGAAATTTAATTCCAAGTTTTATAAGGTTTCATCAGCGAGTTTTTTGAACAGTGATGCAGTGTTGCGATTCAAAAATCTCTGATCCATCTTAATTTCAGAAACTAAATGCTTAAAGTATATATACGTACATGTGCATCATTTAACTGAAATTTTCCTAATACTCATTAAATACAACTGAATCGTCAAAGATATACATGTAACATTATATTTATACCTTATTATCTCTCTCAAACAGTATTTAAAATAACATAAGAACTGTGTTTCAGATGTAGCGATTAAATAATGGGTTATTACTTGTTGATATATTTGAACATATCGATATATAAATAACATTATTTGACGAGTACCTATAAACACAAATAATTAATTTGATTCACAATTATTAAATAAATTGAAAAGAAAATGTGAATAGTTATACCTTTTGTAGAATTATGAGCAATCGTGTATTATGTTGTATTAAATTTATTCTTTACCAAAATGAAATTAAATCACACACAATAATCTATGTTCTTCAGAATATTTTGATGAGATAAATTCTATGCGCTTTGCGTTACTTAAATAGGATACAAAGAAAATACATGTTATTGTAAGTGTTACAATAAGTTAAGTTGTAGCAGACTCTCACGCGTTTTCAATTAACCTCTGGGGACTCTGCTTGTTGATTGCTTTGTTTGAAAATTTCGCTTTGGGAAGAAACCGTGATAATGATAATTAGTATTGCTATTTAAAGCAATCTAAATTAAGAAAGGAGAATAGTACGATTGCGATATCCAGGTGAAATAGTGAATGGGGGTTTAAGCTCTGTTTTGATCATAATCTCAGAGCTAGATTAAAGCTCGCATAGCTACATATGAAGTCATCTTAGAGAAACTGATGATTGTATTATTTCCTGGCGTTAAGCTTGCGTGGTTGTGTCTCAAAGCTGAATATTAAAGTTAAATAAACACTTTTCATTTTAGAAAGGTTTTGTAGGTTTATTTCACTTCTTTTCATATTTAACATTGAGATAGTGTGATTAAATTAAATAAAAGTTATTGAATTTTATAATGTCTGCTGGTCATTATAAAATGGTTCGTCTCAAAGTGGTTCTATGGTATCTAAATGAACTATAGTTCGACTCAAAGTGGTTCTATGGTATCTAAATGAACTATAGTTCGACTCAAAGTGATCAAATGAATTATAGTGGATCTTACATTATTTAGCCTAAATAAAGGCCTCTGTAAAATGAATTAAAAGTTATTAATTATACTATCACAAGAACTAAATGCCATTTTAAAGGATTAACTAGACTTAGGGGAGACAATGAGAGGAAATAGCCATTGAGGTGGTTTAGACAGAAAATTTTCCCTTATGATCAAAAATCTTAAAAATATTCATAAAAACGACTTCCAATAATATTACTGCATATAATTCCTACCAAAGGATTATTTACACAGACTAAAAAAATACTTCAAAATTAAACACATTTATTTTAAATATATTTTTACTCTAATAGTATAACTAATTCATTATAAAATCTGCAGAATGATGAATTTCACCAGAAAAATTGATTAGTGTTATACAAGCAATTCTTTTCAGCAAAATCATGTTTATAGTCAAGGATAAAAATTTATTCAATTTAAAAAAGAATTTTTTTTTAACTAATGGTTATCTTTTTAAAATTTATCTCCCTAAAAGGTTTTTTCTTAACTCATGTATTTTAAAGACTTTGAAATTTCTTCATAAAATCATTCAAATCCCGATTTCGACACAAAAACATGTTTGAAAAATTATATTCGACTTACCTAAAGAGATTTTAAGCCTTTAAAACGGGAAATATATGAAAAAATATATTCTTTCTTAAGTCCCCAAATATCTTGTCTTTTCACTATCCATCATTATTATTAATGTTGATGCTCTTTTTGAGATCAAGCTCTATTTATAGAATCCTTTCCCATTTCTTTTAAAAAATAACATAAAAATTTTTGTCATTCTCCACTTTTAGAAATCTAGCATTTTGATTAGTTGCTGGGCTTCCACCTGATTTTTGATTTTTAAGAAACTTTCTGTGCGAAAGGAATTATCTGCATTTGAGTAATTTTTTCTTTCATTCATTTGTATTTGATAGCTGAAAGATTTAAGTGCTTTATATTCTGCTGTTAAATCCGTTACTCAAAGTAAATAAAAACACGTTTTCATGTTTGAACCCTATAGGTTTGATATCGAATGCTGTTTGATTTTTTTTTCAGTTTATTATTTATTAAAATATAATTTATTTAAACCAACAAGGTACTGATAAAAAATTATCAGTGTGAATCAAGATCTATAGAAATAACATTTGCAATAAATCCGTTTTTAGAATTTCAAACGTTTTTGGAAAACAAACCCAAAAACAAGTAATAAATAAACAAAAAACAATTTAAGTCAGTTCCTACTTTGAATGGATGAATAGAAATTATTTTATTAATGACTGAAAATTTGAACAAGATATATTTTTATATGTATGTATATAATTATATATATATATATATATATATATATATATATATATGGAGAGAGTGAACTAACAGTAGGAATTGAAAAAAGAGCATGATTTGTTTGCATTGTTGCAACAATGCACACCCGGTTTGGCTAGTTTGTCTGAAAAACCGGTTTTCGATGCTAATTCTTGTCATTGTATTAACAGTTACATTGTTACAACAATGTAGACGCATCTAAGTTGGCGTTGAAAACTGGTAATTATTTAATTAATTAAACGGTAATTAATGAATTAATATTCGAAATAACTGTATTAACATCAAGTGCAATCCACTACAAGTTTAAAAAATTTTTATTTTAACTTGTTTGGATCAATAGAAAGTATTTTATTAACGATTGAAAATTTGAACAAGATACATAAATATATATATAGAGAGAGAGAGAGAAAGATGAGAGCTAAAAAATAGTAGGAACTGAATAACGGAGCAGTTTCATGTATAAAATATATGTTATTTAATATCACCCTGCAGGTTTTTGAACTTAAATACATATTCCTTGCATTATTAAATTATAATATATACACTGTTGTTAGAATATTTAACAATGCATTCAAATTTGCACTTTTTATAGATGAGATATCACTCTTTTAGTAGAATGTTTCTTTCCTGATTACATTACATCAAAGGAATATTAAATATGCTCTCTTAATGATTGTAATGCATAGAAAATTGTATTTGTGTTATTATTAATGACCCTTAAGAATAGTGTGCGCGCAAAGTTAAATGAAAATACTTTTTCTGCGTAACTGCTTATCAGAATTGTATTTCACGTATAATTCTTTTCAAGCAAAATCTTAATGGTAATCCTAAAATAAATACCCTCATGAATCATTCGCCCTAAAAGGTATAAAAAATTACTGTGAAGTGGAATAATAATTCCTTCTACCATTCCATATCTGAACTTTCATTAGTTCCTTAATAAAAAAAAAACGTAAACTATAATACTTTCGTAAATAATTATATATCTGGGTGAAGCTTAGCTAGTAAATGTTTCACATCATTCTGAATGCATTGAATATATTTAATGTTGTCTTCATTGTATAACAAGAACAGTAGTAATTCTTGGCTAGAGACTTGGAGTTATTGTGAGATTACCCCATTACTTTATATAATAAAATGCATACTTTTCAATTATAAAGATTATTTTCCTTTGATATTAACTCAGTTATCTTTATGAATATAACGGCTAAGCTTGAAATGATAACTCCATTGCTACCTTTACATCAAATTAAGAATTTAAAGTCAGTAGCACCCCTCATAGTAATAGTTTTAGTGGTAAAACCTGACCCACTTGGTATACGGACGATAACCAGAGTAACAGTTTCTTCGCAAATCCTAATGAATAATATTAGAGTCGATGGCGATAATTCGAAAGGTCCCTGTCATATATTGGCTTGCCTTTCGTAGTTTAGTTTATATATAAAATAAAACTCGCAATAAAAATAAAATAAAAAAAAAACATTTTCGTGTTTTCAACTTGTCTCCAACATTTTTGTGTTTATTGATAATTAATTTAGGATCTTGTTTTAAATTCACTTGAAGATAGTACATAGTTCATTAAGTTTTGTTCGAACTTAAATCTGAAGAATACAAGTTCAATTGTAATGCGTTGAAAATTTAAATTTCGATTTAGTCGTGTTTTACATCGTATAAAACACTACTAAACGTTAACTGCTAATGTCTTGAAGAAATAAAGAAGTTTGAAGAGGTAAATATATCAACTTAAGCGATATAATCATTGTTAAATTGGTGTTCTGTATACTGAAATCCATAGTCAAAAGTCATCACGACACCAGTCAAAACTATCTCTCTTGGAATTACTTTATATAGGTAAGTAAACGATATATGATCTGGAAGTTCCCAAATGGTATTTTAATTATTTTTAACAAACATAAACCACTGGGTTGCCCTAACGATCTTTTCGTAACTATTCCATTTTCTCTTCTTCTTTTAGTGTATTTATATTAATTCTGTCTGAATATCCACAGCACATTTTTTCCCAAACATTTATGCGTGCTTGGGGAAAATATGGCACTTGCCCTAATAAAATCAACCATCTAAACAACCTAAACCTTTCAAAATGATAAATATTTTTTGTATATCATTATTTTCAAAAGAACAAAACCCTTAGTAAATTTATACACTGTAATAAATTTTCCAAACACTGTTATACTTTGAAAAACAAATCTCTTTTCGAAATTAAAACTATCATAATTCACGACAAGTACAGCCCAAAACGTTGCACCACATTTCTTAACCAATACACCGCTAAGCTCTACATGAACCACAAAGTTCATTGAACTATAATTAACACCTTTTTCGCACGCTATTTCCAAAAGAAATATCACCTTCTGAACTCAGAAGTCCCACCCCTCCATCTCCGTTTTCCCTTTTTTCCCTTTTTCCTTTGGCAGCCATAAATTCCGACACCAAAATTAACATTTCGCAGCTTCCGCAAAATAGATTTCTTCTCCGTGGTAATCTAATTTCCTGCCTTCCACCTATTAGTTCGACACTTGTACGTGACTTCTTTCCCAAGATGATTCCTGAGCAAGAAAGATAGTTTCCCTTATACGATCAACCTGTATATACCCACAGGATTAGGTCCTTATGGAAAAAATAAGATAGGGAATAAGTCATCGTTGGTAATCTGTGATGACCGAGGTGGATTATGGAGAGTGATTCTTGATCATATGAAAGATTCGTAGTCTGCAAATTCGTAGGGAGATTATTGGTTGCTGTTTTTCTATAGTGTCCGACAATGGATAAAGGTTTTAGGGATTTCCTGTTTGATATTTTGGATAAATATTCCGATGTTTTTTTTTAATTTAAAAATAAATACTGTTTGTGCTTGTTGTTAATTTTTTTTTATTCATATTTTTTTTTATTCCCCTTTCCCTTATTTCAATTCAGAATAAAAACTTAATTTATTTAACACAAATTTCAAAACATCAATACTCATGAATGAAGAAATCGCCTACATCAGCGGTACTTAAACTTTCAAGCTTCGCGGCCCTCTTTTTAAGTATCAGTCTGACATCGTGGACACCAAGATTTTGATCACCCTGTTATATTCTGGACCTACTCTCGGACCCGCCTAGAGGTGTGGGAGGAAGTGAAGTAACATAATACTCATAATAACATAAGTCGACATGATACTTTTTAACTATTTATTCAGCACGCTAATTATCACAGACGCAATTTAATTAATCAAATAGGATGAGATGTTCCCAGAAAGAGCAGAGGAAATTTTGCTACGAGAGTCGCGAATTCTGAGAAAACTTCTAATCAATTGATCCACCTTTTATGAATCAATCCACTACTCTAATATTTGATTTACACTTCAGCAATGTTACCAATCGTCACTTAAATATCTTTAACAATTTAGAGCCCAAAACGCGGTATCAATATAACTAATACCTGATCAGTCGATATCTTTCCTTATCTTCAGCTTTTTAATATTTCAATTTCGAGGTAAATTCGTCTAATTATTTTATTCTCCTCTGTCTTACTTACTAGCTAGCAAACCTACACTATATATAACTGACCTAATCTGTGTATCATGGTTTCTTCTTCCAAAAGGGTTGGTTGTGATTGATAGCCCAAAGATTTCCCAAGAAGGTTAGTAGAAAGACGCCTATAGATCCGTCACAGACTCCTAACACATCGTAATGGTCTATCCGCTAGCCTCCTACTAATCCTCCTGGGGGAAAACTATTTCTTTTAAATATTGTTCTATTGAAGACTTTGTCCCGAAGAAGACATGGTTTATGTAAATGAAAGATGATATTTAAGCATTAACTTTTGGGTACACGGAGTTAATGGTTTGGAGTTAGCAATTAGTGATTAGCTAAAAGAAATCGAGAGTTACTCGAAGATTATTTGTTGAATAATTAAGGATTGTTAATTGATGATTTAGTCAATAAGTTGGATTAGATTAATATCGATTAGAGGTTTAACACCTGAGAACGGAATTACGGTAATTTAGACCGTATATTACCAAAACGTTCTAAGAGTAAATTATCAGAATTATGATTAAATATTAATTATCCCTTCTACCGTGCTTTTACTCCTATACTTAATAAAAGGTGCATTTTCTACCCTTGGTGTTAAAGATTTAGAGACTGTATAGTAAATAAGATTTGCTCTGATTATGTCTGATCGTTATTCTAAACCTCAAACATCCAATGGACGTGACAGCACGTCCATCACAACATTGCTGAGTGATTTAAAGGTACTTTAATAATCCTAAGACTGCTTTTGATACTTATACTGACTATTCAACACTTTTTCCCTTAAGGAAACAGTAAATATCTAATTGAAAATATTACAAAATATTAATTTTAAATAAATAATGTACTTGAATGTATTAATTAACTTTTTAGATGAGAAGGATAGTGATGCATTTCTTTTACAAGTGCTGTTATATGTCAAATGCAATATTTGAAATCTGCAGTCTCAATTCCGGCTCTATTCTTTTCCAGAAGGGTTTTGTACTTATATTTAAAATAAAGAACAGCTGAAAAAAGTAGTTTGGAAATGCATCAGATCCTTCAGAGCTTTCGTGGACAATTGGGGAAAATTTTTCTTTAATTAATTCCAAAAATTTGTAAAGGACGTATTCTTATAAACCAATTTTTTAAATCTCTATCTGTGGAAATTTCTATCCTATTCTTCAACGTCATCAATAGTCCTCGTGCTGCTTTATAGTGAGAGATTAATATACATTCACTTGATAATATTAGATACTACGGTAGTCTTTGATTGTGAATAGAGGCTTTAAATTATATTATATTATAACACTTGGAGAAGTTAAAACACTACGATATAATCTCAACTTCAACACAAACACCTGCATTGATTAATACTAGAAAGGAAATCGACGAGTTTCCTTCCCCTTTTTAAATTTGTATTCAAATTTCCCATTGTATATTCTAATTTGATATCTAATAACAATTTTTTTTATTTTATTCTAAGTTTTATTATTTAAGTGCGATTTAGTTGAATTCACACATGAAATAATTAGTAATGTGTAAATAATGTCATATAACATTCATAGAGATTATTAACATAAATGAGTACGTTCTTGTAATATGAATAGAATACCATTTATGTTATAACGGCTTGTTAATCAGATGTGATGTAATTTATAATTATCGGTACTTACGTATTATACCGTCGACCAATTTCGTCAAATCAAAAAACATCATCAATTCAAAAATGTCACCAAATATTCTCATCGTTATTATGATTGTGTTGGCATTTGCAGGCTCATGGTTTCCACTATTGGCTGCATATCTCATCATTGGCGACGTCTTTTGAGGGGTATATAATACTCAAATACTTAATTATCATTTTTAAAAATTCGTGTATGATATGTAACATACAGTTCGATATCATTAGTTATCACACGTATATTATTAAATATTTTTATAAAATATTTTTAGATAAAATTTTGTACTATGTTCTTTTGTACCGTCTTTAATCTTTCAATTTTTTTCTTCTAAAAAAGCGTATTCGTACCAGTAAGAATTATGATAGAAATGACAACAGATATTAAAATAATATGTTACATTATATTAAAGAAATAAAGCATATATTTTTAGACAAAGACAAATTTTTAAAATAAATGGCCATTTCGATGAAGGATAATTTTACATTTATTACTATAAAATTGATACTATTGAAACTATTAAAACCTAAATTTTAATTTGTATTTTAAGGGGTTTGAAAAATAATAAGAATTTCAAAATTGATCACAAGTAAAATGTACACTTTTATATTAGAATATTTCAAACTTCAACATTTTCTAATAATTCAATTCCAAAGAAAAAATGAGAACAATGGAGCAAGAGAAAATTAAGATTTTAAAGAAAAGATATTGAGATTTTAAAAAAAATAATAAACATAAAATTAGAAGAAAGGTACATTCTTTCTTTTTGTATTGACTCCAGAAGCCTTTTGTCCAACTTTCTTGTAACGTATTGAAATTCATTTTAATAAATACTTTTTAGAAAATCCCTTCTTTAGAAATATTCGAAGAAAATGATTATCTTTTAAACATTTTTTTTTCTTTTTTTTTTCAAAAGAATCTCTGATTTTATTCATAAGTAATTTTTAAAGCTTTTTTAATGAGACATTTTTCTTTTCATTACAAGATGTATATTTGAAATAAATTGTAAGCTTGATAAAGCATTATTCACCTAAGAATGTAAGGAGGGAGAGAGCATTGACAAATTCCAAAATAGCAATTAGAGCAAATATTGCTTACGGTTTTTTACACGCGTGGCGCCATCTATTAGCAGGTCTCTCAAGTTCCTGAGAATGTACCAAATTACAGAACTCGTCTAAAATAAAATGCTGTTTTTGAAAGTGAAGTAAATTATTCCTTTGCTTTTTTAATCTTGAACATCTCGTAATTTTATAAAACATTATTGTTTTTACCTTCCTTAACGAGTCATTAATTTCAATTCGATAGATTTTTAAAATGTGTATATTTCAAATACTATCGAAAAGTTGTGAAATTTATGTATTCCTGTTTTGTGTACATTTATTTATAGCCCATCAAGTCTACAATGGCAATAAAATTCTTTTTAGAGGCTTCCCACGCATACATAAAATCTGCCTAAACTGTGTATCAGATTTAATAAAAGGAGTGCAAAAGAAAAATATTTGTAATTTGAAAATATTCAGTCAAGAAACACAGATATTGATAATCGCACTCTTAACTTACGAAGAACTCATTCTAGTTAATTAATCTTTGTTATTAAGCAAACATTTGTACATTGAAAATTATGCTATCTAATACGTTTTAGTAACATATTATACTTTATATAAATCAAGAACTAAATTCATACTTATTTCAACATTTCTAATTGAAATGAGAGAAAGTTTGGTAAAGTGTGCATACATTTTACTCTTTTTTTAAAAAATATAGAAACTTTGTTCGTTTGCAAAAAAAATTGGTTTTTGCGATATTTTATAATAAAACACTATGTGACTTTAAAAGAATTTATATTTTTTGGGAAAAAAAACATTTATACAAGGATATTATGATGTAAAACTAGTGAAATTTGTTATGCATAATGTTATTGCGCTGAATGCATGTATTAATTCATTTGTAATCCTTGAAATCACGTATAAATTACTTTTAAGTTCTTCAAGAAGTAAATTATTAACATAAAGTGAATCAAAGTAAGCATTAGATCATTTAGTGTGTGTGTGTGTGTGTGTGTGTGTGTGTGTGTGTGTGTGTGTGTGTGTGTGTGTGTGTGTGTGTGTGTGTGTGTGTGTGTGTGTGTGTGGTGTGTGTGTGTGTGTGTGTGTGTGGTGTGTGTGTGGTGTGGTGTGTGTGTGTGTGTGTGTGTGTGTGTGTGTGTTAAAGACATTAACGGATTATTTCATATGTGTTTTGCTTCTGACAATAAAGTTCGGTGAATAATCCTATAACATTAACGAAGATGAAATATTACCGAAATTTTTATTACTGTCCTTCGAAACAGTCACCTCCCATAACTATGCACCCCTGAGATCTGCTATACATGTCCTGGAAACTTTCCAATAAGTCTTTTTTTTTATGGAGTTCAAAAATCTTGTCATGTTTCGCTGGATATTAGGAATATCTTCAAATCTCTTTCCCTTCAAAGCGAGTTTGAGTCTTGAGAATAGGATGGATTGAGATCTGATGAGTATGGTGGATGTTCAATTTGCACCCCTCGCCATTCCTTTTTGCCAGGAGCTGTTTGACGATATTGGCTGTGTGAAGGCGAGAATTGTCGTGAACAAAAAACAGGAGCCTTTTTGTGCATACTGGGGTCATATCCTGCGTAGACGTTTCATGAAACGGGTTAAAATTTCAATGTACTTTGCAGCATTCATCGTCGTTCCCTCAGGTAGAAATTTCTTGTGGATAATGTTTTGACTATTAAAAAAGGTGATGAACATAGTTTTGATGCGGGAGTTTTCTGCTCTGACCTTTCCCAACGAGGTAATACATGAAGGTCATTCATGCTTTGACGTTTCAGGGTCGTATCTGAGGCACCACGACTTTAGGGCTCAAGAAGACACAAGAAAGTTTCTTTCGGTGTCTTGCTAAGCTTAAAACAAAATTTAAAATTGATGTTTTTTTGTTCAATTTCCTGTTTAATGCACTAAACTAGCACATTGCAAAACAATACTTACTCGGAACAAAAACGACGCTCAACAGAACAACGGTGGGGACAGATGATCAACACCCACCACTACGAATATGTAGAGTTTTGTTTCATTGTTGCTCAGAGTTTGCATGTGCATATTGGCCGTTCTGACTTCATTCATCGAACTTTATTGTCAGAGGCTGTATTACACTAAAAAAGAGAATCACGTGTTGGTAAGCTTTGAATTTGCATTTCAACTATAGAACCATTGAGTTTATATCCGACTATATTAAAAATGCCTCAAAGTAATTAGTTTTATTTGTTACTTTTACAGTAAATGAAGTAAGGCAAATGTGGTGTACATTTGGTTGAGAAGTTAGGTTAAAATGATTCGAAGGTTTTTAGAACAAAAAGGACTAAGAAATACCGCTTTGAAGAGATATTAATTAAATAACAGCTTTATTTTCTAAAAGTGTTTTAATAATCATAAATATTTTACAAATTGATTCAAAAACCTTTTTCAGATTTAAATAATAAGATATGCCATTATTCGTTATTAATTAATTATTTAATTTAAAAAACACTTCAATTCATGTCTATTCCATTAACTGAGTTTTCTTCTGTAATTTTAGCATTCATGTTTCTTGCGTTCATCTGTTATCGCTATGTAAAATTGATGGCATAAAGCAGTTGTATGAGGTTTTTATAGAAATAGCAAAAAGCAAATATCCGTAAATTATTTAAAAATAATAATAAACAACATAAATCTTTAAAATTAAATTAATCGAATATTTGATCTAAACTATCCTGCAATTTATCTATACCTTCCACCGAATGATTGCACAAGGCACCAGCATGTAACTCAGAATTGTTGATTTTACGTGTACTACGTCGTCTGAAAATGCGATCATTAACTGAGATACAATATAAAGCCAAATTCCTACGATGCTCGTTTGTTATTGGGCGAAATCCTGAGTTCGAGTTGAGTTGCACGTCTTCTAGCTAGGAATTGATTAAGCCTCTCGTAGGTTCCTCCATTTGTCTACGGGGACTCATTAACTGCGACAAAGGTCTCCTTCTGAAAATGCACGTTACGAGGCAGAATTAATTTGTATTTATAGGCGAATAAAAGATCCAATCCGGCGACAGTACGAGTGTTCTGATAACGAACTGTTTTCCCGCGCCACAG
Source organism: Trichonephila clavata (assembly GCA_019973975.1). Taxonomy (NCBI): domain Eukaryota; kingdom Metazoa; phylum Arthropoda; class Arachnida; order Araneae; family Nephilidae; genus Trichonephila; species Trichonephila clavata. The sequence goes on along the minus strand of BMAO01000275.1, from coordinate 22,399 downwards.
CAACATCTGGAACATATTAACTGTCTTGAGATATTGGAAGTAACAGTGATTGTAATACAAGGCGAATTAATATTGGTTCAGACAGTCTTTACACAAGGCTTTAATAAAGTATAACATTTGGTGTAAGTATGTGTAACGGCATTGTAGATGAGAGAGTGGTATGATTATTTGATGTGGGCAGAATGTGTTTTGATTTTTCATTTCATTCCGTGCATTACATAACATATTTGAGGAAATGTCCTATTGTTATCTAGGTCAAGTTGTTCGTGATTTTGTATGTTATGTTCTTAAATAAAAAAAAAATGGCACTTAAATATACTATCAAAATGAGTTTATGTATAGTTAGTAATAAATGAAAAACTTTCTGATAATAAGAAAGTATGTATTTATACATTTGTCTTAAAATTTTTAGCCCATATACATTTGAAGGAAAACTTCATTTTTATCTATTAAAATTTTCAATAATTGAATTCTGCATTACTCAGAAACATTTAAACAATTTCCAAAAAAAAAAACAGTTCTGAAGTAAAAATGTGTATTAAAGACTCTATTTTTCTTCATTTTATATTAAAGTTTTCAATCAATATAGAAATTTGATGATGAGTATCATATTACACACTCAAAGTTTAATAACTGCTTAAGGGAATTTTCAAATTCTAAATTATATTCTAATATAAAAAGGATTGCAAATCCAAATTGCTTAATTCAATATATTTTTAATGGAAGTATTTTTTAGAGATCGAATTATAAATTAATTATATACTATGGAATTTTTTAATATTTTCTTAGCAATTTTTCTTGATACAAAAACTGTGAATTTTGTCATCAAACATTAAAATTAAATTTGCTAAATTCTTATTGAATAACTGAATTAAACTTAGAATATCTGTATGCATTTTCTGAAATGTCTTCAATACAAATCTCTTTATTTTAAATATTTATTTACTATTCTTCTCTCGGTATTTGTAAATGCAAGACATGTTTCTTCTAAACATTTAGTACGCAAACTTCATGCATACTAAGCTATTGTATGATCATAAATTTTATGTTAATTTTTTAGAAAGATCACTAAAATTATATCGGAAATTTCTTAAGAAACATAAAAAGTCTCCGTCGTTATATATTTTTCAAAAATACTTCGTAATTAAAATTTGCGTGGCAACACAACCATATGGCAACGATTTGCTTATGGTACTCAAACATTATTGGTTTTCGGGAGATAACATTGCATTATTAAATGGATACTATACCCATGCACAAGTGTACTTCAAATTATTTACACTTTAATGTTATGATATATATGAAATATTATACGTAAAATATTTTTATAGTGCTTGCTGCGTTTAAATTTTCAAAGTAAGCGGGGGGGGGGAGTTTCGACGCTAATTGTGCATTCAAAAATACTACGCAGTGGATAAATGCAGCAATGTCCATAGTAGCTGAGCACGTACATTATTGTGAACGTATGGAATATATCAATATTTTCAGAAATTTTCGTGTGGACTAGATTTGACCACGCATTTCCAAAATCCAATTTCAATCAATTGGTTGTAACCGAAATAAAGTAAATAGGCCCTTGAACTCTTCGGTCGGGAACAGAAATAACACCTACAATAAGAGATCTGGTGTGGATATGCTTAAGGACTTTGGAGTTCCTATTTCTTTATGGTCAAATTTTGACTTTATCCACAATATTTGCGCTTAGGAAATGTTATCCAGTCCTTCTCTTATGAAACAACACATGTTAGCCGGGTTCTCTGTCGGAATGGGAAAAGAATACCGCACAGGACTATTTGATTTGAATTTTCTATCAACATTGCGCTTCAAAGCATCTATAAGGCGTTTTTTTGACGAACTTGTAATTTGAACTCAGTAGGGTTACAGGGGTCACATCTGAGGTGACGTCAATCTCTCTCAAAACTTCCACACCACCCATATAAAAATTTTGAGTCTCTTCTGTTTTAATGATCCTCAGGCCTTTCACACGACGGGCCTTCAGTACACTAGAATTCAAACTCATGACTGGACCACGCCTGTCATTAGTCTGCAATTTCGATTGCGCGACTACTGCAAAAGAAATTAATATTTTTAAGTACGGTTTGCCACATCTTTATAAAATATATTATGCTTTCAAATATATAAACTTTTCAAATGATTCATAAATTGCAAGGATCGTGAAAAATCAGAACTCTGCGTATAGCTTTATCAAAAATATTTTATTATAAGCAGACCTGGAAAGGCAAGTTCAAATGCGTTGAAACTTTTTTTTGTATATTATTGTTTAATATTATAAATAACCGGTCTTGTAAAGAAGGATAAGTATTACGATTATTTATAATTTCTAAAATTACTGTCTTACAAATTCATTTCATGGCATATCAGCAGAAAATTCAAAAGAGAATCTATGAAAGGAATTACACGATTCTTTTATAGCTGTGAAAAGAGATTTTAGCAAATTATTCCAGAACCTATTCGTGGTATGCTTTTCCTTTCATACAAAACAATTTATTTTAACATTTGATAAATTCCTAAACCCACATAATCTGTGATCAAAACAAACTTATTCACATTACAACATGATTTAATTTATGAGATATCCACACACAGTGGTAAGGAAGAATCCAAAGATGATTTAACCAATTACGACCACTGAAAAGAGATCTGGTAAGTCTGTCTATTAATTCCTCAGAAGGAGGAAGCCATTGAAACCATTAAAAAGCTTATGAGATTAACCTTCTTAAATGAAATATCTCTTTGAATTGAACTGTAATAACTAAGCCATCTTCTCAGAGTTGAAAATAATTCAAAGCTTTACAGATTTAACTTATGATTATTTACCTCAAGTGTGTATTCATACATTTCTACCATATAATACAAATACCCTATAGTTTGATATTAAACTATGAATATTCCTCTCTTAAAAGTATTTGCAATTTAATTAACTTATATACCATACGTTTAAAATCATTTGTATTTTTAATACGTAGATTAATTGAACTGGATCTCTCTAAAAATTAATTCGACTAAAACGATTAAATGTTTTGATGCACAGATTACTGTAAGTAACAAAAGGTAATTTTAATAACAGTAGTGTGCATTCAAAGTCCTTTATACTGCTATGAAATATCAAGTATTTTAATCTTTTTATAATTACTGCACTTAGAAACCGTTTTTGAACTTGTTTTTTTAGTTTCATATAACTTTCTACATTTTAGGCAGTTAGTTTCTGCTTTTATTTTTTGCCTTTTCATATTGAGCATTGTAATAAAGTAACCTCAACAGCTAATTAAGAGAAGTACACTTGAGAAACGACTATAATTTTAAGTAAATATAAGATTCCTTGCACTTCAGGCTATAGTATAATTTCTTATATTTTAGGATGTCACATACAATTCACTATACTTATAGATTATTATGGAGAATTTTTGAAAAATTCTTTAATATTAAATTATTACTTAGGAAAATCTTTCCATTCATGCATTTGAGTCAAATTAGTACAAATCTTAATTGGTTGATATAGCACGTAATATTATGCGGAATGAGATTCAGTGCTATAAGTTATGATCAAATTATAGAGAAAAAGTAAGTTACCCATCCATATGTCAACATTCGTCTCTCATCACAATTGCTGATATTCTTTTATAAATACAGTGAAATTCGTTTATCGAGAAAACGCTTTAGGTATCCAACTACCCTGAAATTGTGAATTTTGCCACAAATTGACAATTTTTTATGATTTTATTTTATACGCCATCTTATTAACTTTATAAAAATACCAAGTTTATCATTTTTCGTTCTCTAGAACAAAAACTACAAGTGTTTTAGTAAAAGCAGATGCCATTACACTTTAAGCAAGATGTCATACATTAAAACGCGTTTTGATCGAAATGTGATTTTTTGGAAATAATCAAACGGGGCCCGTGATTGTTAAAAAAGTTTTGAAAATAATTAACTGAAATTTTTTCTGTAAGTTCTGCATAATAGTAGAGTTGTTTTAACCTTCAGAATTTTCAATCGTTTTTTTTTTTACGAAATTTACAGTCCCTTATGTTAACATAATCACTGTTTTTTAAGTAATTTCATATAATAACCGAGATAAAGTGCTTTCGTTTTTGTAAAATAAAAGAAAATAGCTCTTATCCTGGAGGTCATTTCAAAAATGAATAACATAGCAACACATTAAAATGAAAAAATTGAAAATTTGTTCAGAAACCTTTGGTACAGAAGGGGCCACATTTATGCTATTTTTTGTAAATTTTTACCAATTTTTTCCCATTTTAGTAATAATAATTTCTTTTTCTCTTCTTAATTTTAGCATATTTGTCTTAAAATGTATTAAACAAATCTAAAAATAACAAAAAAATTCCCATATCTCCTTTTTTTTAAAAAAAAAAGTTGTCGCAACCAGTCGGATACCTTAAGACTAACTACTATGCATTTTCATGCACTTTTTCTCTCAACACTAAGCGATATCACTCAAACGAAAAGATTTCCCTTCTAGAAAGGAAGAATATTCGATAAACACCAGACACTTAATGAAATGTTTGAGAAAGTTTCTGTATTATTGCACTGTCTTATTGTACCATCGGAAGAATTCGTAACAATAGATTATAATATGTGTGTGCAAACGCAACTATGAAATGAAAAGAAATTTTGGGGTTTGTTCAAAGCTAAGAAAAAGCGTTACTGACGCAGATTCTAATGATGAAAAGGAAACTGTTCCCACGTCATCCGAACTGAGGAATATCATGAAAAGTATGAGAGATGTACATTCCAATGGGAAGTGAATAACAAAATGGATGATATCGAACAATTCGGTGACAATTTGATGCTAAAAAAAGACAATATAATGAAAAATTATTAGATTATATACAAAGAAACAAAATAAATGTTATTTTTTTCAAAAAACTAAATCCTGTGTTAAATGTCATTAAGTTTTTGTGAATTTTTCTGTTTTATTGATTTTTATTAAATGCATGCATATATACATATCTATCTGAATAAAATGTACTTTAATAAGCTTTTTTTTTCTGCAATATCCTTTAACACGGAAAAATATTTCAGGCTCCATATTTTCGTGTGAAACGATTTTCACTGTATTTAATAGGACGTTTTCAGATTGACTCTAATTGGGAAATTAGCTCACCTGCGTTATGTTGTAGACAAGATATCTTAAATAGACTTAAACCTAACAAATGAAAAATGTAGTTCATAAATATATGTTAAGTATTTACTTTCAAAGTATTTTTTTTAAATAACATTCAAAAGATTACAAATACCTTTTTAGGATCAATACCAATAAATACTAGAATTTAGCCAGCAATATTTAAAACAAATTATCTAAAAAAAACATTTAAAAAAAAACCATAATTATAACAGAAATTTTAGCAATTTAAAAAAAATACTTAAAGGCAGTTTGAGAAGAAAAAAAAACTTTTATCAATAAAAGTACTGCTGTACTAAACTGCATACATTTTTCTAAGGAAAGTACTTAAATTTTAACGTTTTATTAAACTATAAGAATTTTAGAGCCGATCTCGAATAATATTTTTTTTTTTTTTTTTTTTTTTTTTTTTTTACCATTATAAGTTATTATTAAATAAAAAAAATATAAAAGAAATTTTAGAGCCGTTTATCTCGAATAAACTAGTGGTTGCTTAAGAAGGTGTTTCTAAGAGTTTAGTTTAATGAAGTGAAGTTTGATAGTGGGAAGAAGATTATTGAAAAAGATTCATTAACTGGGTTCAAACGTAATTGAAGATATCTTGGATTGCAGCCTCTTCATAAATTCTACTAGTTTCCAAGTTCCTTCCGAAGAAGATTTCAGGTCTGTAATTTTTGTAGTTTAGATTTAAATGTGTAGTTTGATTGTACGTGTTATTCCCCTCGTGATATCAGTTAGTATTCCGTCGTCCATAATTGAATTCTGATAGCACTCCATGATAATTTATTGTTCTTAAAGTTGATTATTAATTGTGAATTTCTATCCTAAAGGAATAATAAATAAGTGATTTATTATTTGAGTAGTCATTAATTATGAATCCTACATATCCAAACATAGATAATATGCAAGGGGTAATTAATATCCCTAGGGGTAGTGGGAGACTACGACATATTGTTAAAAAAGAAGCACATTTATGAGTCTATTATTGAAATAACAGGAATATATACTTCAAAAATATTCATACAGTAAGAATAGTTTTAGGATATTCACTAGAAAATAATAAAAATCAGGTTGAAAAAGTTTCATACAAATACTTTAACATTATTTTCAGTTATCATACTCACCATGATATATTTTGAGCAATTTAAATACCCCTTTTTGATAAATTCAAAAGACCCACTTCCAGTTTTTCTAATTTTATTAATTTATTGTAACTCGGCCTATATGTAACGTAGAAACAAAATGATATATGTTTTGTAAGATTTCTTTATTCAATTAAGAAAAAGCCGGAAATATGTTTTGATTAAAACTGATTAAAACCGGGCTAGGGTATTTTAACTAAATCAAGAACTAGGATTCAAATTTGTAAGATATATGATGGTAAATATTATATAAGTAAAAAAAAGAGAGAAAAAATACTGAGAATATTATAAGATACTTATTATTAATAAGATAATATTATTAATACTTACGATTGGAAAAACATTAGCGATAATTTAAATAGGTTTCTAGAAAAACTAGTACGAGGATATAGTAATATTTTTTATTTTAATTATAAGAAGTACAATATTTTTTATAAAATATAAAATTCAGTATTAAATACTTTGAACAATTAATTGATCTTACAAGAAAAATGAAGAAAGTAATGTTTTGTAAACTGTATAATCTCAAGTGAAAGTTATGTTTTGGAACATATTTGAGAAATTTCATAGTATATTTGTATACGAGTTTGCTATTATTAGCAAAAAAAAAACTCCTGTTGAATTTTTGAAATCAATACATGTTCCTTAAAAACTTTCAGAAAAGTTCCATTTTATTTTTAATATTTCATGTACACTTTTGCCTTATTGTTAATGGATTCAAAATTGCTTTTAAATAAATACATGCATCCCACAGATAATAGAAATAAAATGAAATCCTTGTCCAAACTAATCAAACAACCTGAACGGAAAAATTCTATTATGAAAAGAAGTGATAAATATGTAATAATTTTCTTTTCATTTATGCATTTATGTTTACATTTTTAAACAAATGGCTTCAACACACCCTTTTACGATTTTTCAAAATCTTTATTTTATTTTACACAATTTATATCAAGCAATGTGTTTTGTTTCTTTTTTTTTCGAGGTTACTCAACCTTAAATTATTACTCCCTTGGTGGAAATTCTCGAATGATATTTTCCCCTCCCCTTTTATTGCTTTACACTTTTACATTCCTCTTCTTTTCCTTCTGCAATCGAATAAGGATTCTAACTCGAAAAAGATGCATCTTCGCAACAATTTCTTTTCTTAATAGTTTAAAATTATTATATTTATCTTTAAGCAACTAGTTATAACTTGCATTTTAACCATTTTCACCGACCAGAGAACCCCATTACTTCTTAAGATAAAAACGATCGAAAAATGGCAATTTATTACAAAGGTTGTTTCTCCTAGTTTTCGGAAAGAATAATTGATCATTAGTTACTGCCTTTATAGTAAAATCACAGAGAAGTGCTTCCATTCTTCGGCATTCCAATCCCATTTTTCTCGTCGATCTAACAGGAATTCTTCCAGAAAAGTAACTCTTTTACTCTTTCGAACTACTTCTTTTAGTGACATTTTACGACCTTCAAGTTCCTCTGAAATGCTAGAGATAAATTAAAATTCTTTCGCTGTTATTTCTTAAAAAGGAAGAAAGCAGTTGTTTCAGGATATTATCATTTATTCAACATTCGACTGAATTTTCTCAAACATTGGGTGAATAAACTCAATTTGTGTTTCAAATAGAAGCAGGAAGATCCCAAGTATATTGGCAATGCTGTTAAATAAACATTATAGTGTTGCGCAAGAAATTTCTTGAGTCAAAAATATTGACGTTAACTACTTCTTTGAAATAATTATGTAAAATCAATAATAAGGAGAAATGCTCGCAAAGGAAATTTCATTTATCTCAGGCATAAAATAGAGGTTTTAATTATACTTTATTGTATACCACCTTTTCGATTAACACTTAACCGTTCAATTTTGTTACCCTAAATGTTTTAAAAAAGGCATATTTTTTCATTGTATATAACTGAAATTCGTATTTAATAAAATGAGAAAATAAAAGACTATTAATTTAATTTTAAAAATTTTAAGTTTTAACCACTATTTTTATTTAACGATTGTGTGTGTGGAACACAAAAACTCTTTAATGTTTGCTTTTTGTAAGTAGTATAATCTGAATACTATGAAGAATTTTTTATATATTTTTATGCTCATACTTTTTCAAACAGTTGATGACTTTTGTGAACGCGTGAAGAAGTGTGTGTGTATGTGTTCCGCTAAGGAATACCCAAATAATTAGCAGTTATTTCTGAGTTTGTATCCAAATTTAATTCATCCTTTTACAAAGAAGTGTTTTTGTTGTTTGACCTATCTGTAATTTCAAAAATCACCTGTCTGAATGCAAAAGCATTGCATACAGTAGGACACAAATTTTCGGATATAAATTTCTGCCCTCATAAAAAAATTCCGTCTTCACTACAAAGAAAATTCCGGATGAAAAACTTTTCAGTGCCATAGACAAACTGCTTCAACTTTTCAAAATACTAGCACTAAATAATATCACCATAAGAATTTCTAAAAAAAAAGCGCAAATCAAAGAAAATATGAAAATATCAGTGCCAGTACAGCGTACAGGCAAAATAGTGACAACCAATCTTTTAGTAGTTCGTACGATGTATGTGCAAACCAGTCAATGGATTAAAAGTATTTTATTTTATATGACTCTTTTGTTGAGCAGCTTTCATTATTTAATTAATAATTTGGAATTAAACAATAATTTGGTTCTGCTTTAGCATGTACTGCAAGCTTAGTTATCTTTCGAAGAAGGGTGAAAAATTTATAAGAAAAATCTAATCTATTTTTTTCTTTTTCAATTTGAATTTTCCATCTTTAAAATTTGCAAGAAATATACTGTGTAATACAAGATTTATAAGAGATATTTTGTGCGTTTATAGAATTTTCTTATTGAATTTATCGAAAAATTAATAAAATTCTTTTATAACAGGCCCTAGCGCTAAACGAAACAGCGTTAAGCGAGGTCATCTTAACACACAAATAATGATAGTAATTGAAACTAATCGGAAAATAGAAAAAGTTTATCAGATTTGTTTTGAAATGATAACTTTTTAAGCGCATTTTGCTAAAGAGAGAATTTAATTTAAGCGTCAGGTTAGGGTGCGTTACGTTCAGTCGGCCTCTTTCGGCTCTAGTCGGAAATCGTTCTCGGGTCAGAGACGAGAGTTTAGTTTTGAATTGAAAACACTTTAGGCGCATGTTTTTTCTTTTAGTTAAAGGTTTATGCGCACTTTTTTCCGCGAAGTTTTATTTTATGTATTTAAATATTACTGCCATGCAGTCTACATTTACTCAACTCCAGCGAGTGAACGAGGGAAGAGAAGCACAAGCGAAAATAATTGAAGAAGAAAGATTATTCTTATGTAGGAGATCAAAGATAAGAAGAAACAAATCATGGGATCTGTTTTTGATTCAGTAGAAAGAGCATTTAAGCATAAAAATGTACCAAAAGAATTAAAATCCGAAATTTAAGTGGTTAATTGTCGAGAAAGTTGCCAATATTTTGGTTTATATTAGTTATGACCACTGAGAAATTACGAGTAAATTAAAGCATTAATCGTTAAAAAGTATGAACCATCTCCTTTTGTTTGCTTAGAGAATTTTAAGAAAATTAAACGGCTTTTAGGGTAGTCCTAAAGACTTAGTCTTACATTGTAAACGGATTTATATAAGTTATATAAACGGTACTTACGTATTACCTCAACGGTATTGACGACATTATATGAAAGGAAGCACATGATTGCCAATTCAGTGTGTATGACTCGTGGAAAATTAAGGTTGCTAAGTTGGCGAGTTATCTTAAACGTTGCCATTGTTTCGATAGGGCGTAAATACCATATAAATATATATATTATACAAACAATAATCTATATAAGTAAATCAATATAAATATGTTTAAATAATTAGACTAATTGACATTTAAATCATATATACTTATATATAAATATATAAGAATGCATAATTATCAGAACCTTTTTAATCTCTTGCCCACAATAAATCAAAAATTTTCACTACTATCGTGGGGTCATATGCACACAATTTTTTTTTAACATTGACCGCTAAATATTTTTTGTTACAATACTTATAGATTTATATACTACTCCTATCGAATTTTATTCATAAAACATTCATGCGTGTAAAAACAATTCAATTAAATAAAAATTATCTTTATGATGAAGAAGTTTCTTGATTGTTTGAGACATTTTTTAAAACATATTTTGCGAAGACATATGTAAGGATCTTACGCCCGCACCTTTCAACAGGTCAAGCATACATGGGAGATCTGGCAACGGGTCAAATATGTATGGGAGGATCTGGCAGTGGATCAGATATATATGGAAGAGGACTTGGTAACGATAGAAGGGAACCAATTGCCATGCAGTTCATCGTAAACTGGAAAACGCCACTTTCGTCATTGCCACATCAAAGACTTTCTGATATGGGAGGGAGGGCTGCAGTAGCCCGTATGTCCAAAGTCGAAGCGCAATTCTCCGCAATTCTCAACGATAGAGAGGAAATAGACTAGACCGGACCAGGCTGAACGAGAGAAGCGAGAACCAGAACACCAGAGTCGAAAAACCGTGGTCGGTTGAAGAAAGAACGATGAACTATGTATTTGCAATCTACTTGAATCTAATTAATCTGCTTATTTTTGTAACGTGTTCCTTAGGAAAATCCAAATAAACTGTTGGGACAAAATGTGTCTGTGATTATTTTTACAATTTGAACAGGACACCGATCAGTGAAATCCTACGAGAAAAAAAAAGAATCCAGAAGTTTATACAACATATAAGTTAGTTTACCTTTTCTTGTTTTGTTCAGCTAATAGTCGTTAATGCGAAGGCATCACATTAACGAGGCTTCATCTTGCCTTTGAACTATCAAAAATTTTAATCAAACAGATTCATAGCTTCCGATATTGCGACATTCCTGTAGCCACTTTCTCAAGATTTCAAAATCAAGGACAGTTTTGAATGTTACCGAGTCATGAGTTTAAGTCCAGGTACAACTTGAGAACCACCATACAGAGGAGCTGATACATGTTAAGTCTGTGGAGACTCAAAATACTCTAATACGTGAAGTGAGGAAATTCAGAGAAGGATTAAAATTATGAGATAGTCCTTGTGATACTTCAAAGTGCGACATGATACAGCAAATAATCAATCCTTTGTAGTAAAGAACGTTTTTTGGGGAAAGGGATGAGGTAATTCATCTTTAAAAACTCTGATTTAGATATCTGGATGAACGTTTAGTTCTTCTAATAATAAATAAATTGCAACGCATCAAACATGTTTTCTTGATGTAATTATATTATGGCAGCGTTCCTCTCTCTCAAACTGTGGGGTGCACCCCCTAAGGGGGTGTAATAACTCTACGAGGGGATGCAAGCATATTCAAAAACCGAAAATAAAAGATTATTTTTAAAAAATTAATTTACTGAAAGTAAACAAACAAAACACATTCTGATATGATAAAAAATGTAATTAACATTTGCTTGATATAATACACTTATAAATGTATCAGTACTGTACAATGTATTTTAAAACTAATTTAACAATACTAAGTTAAAAACAAGTTTAATTGTTACCAGTGACTCAGTGGCTTGTCATACATAAAATTATATACAACAATTGACACTTATCTTGATAATTTGTACGGTTTATCTATTGGGAGCTTGGGGCAAGCACCAAGGGTTCTGAGGCCCTTATAAGCTGGACCTAACCAGATTTTCTGGTTATAAATTTTGATCCTCCAATGCAAAGGCGGCCTGCAGATATTTTGCGCCAGGTCCCGAAATGAGCTTAAATCTTCACTGGGCTTATAATTAATCCCTTAACTGCCAATTAAAAGTTAAGCTCCCCAATGCCACCGTTTTCCACGTAGGCGAGTGTATGTGATGTACTGGAGGGAAGAAAAGAAATAAATAAGCAAATCCTCCAAAATGAACAAATCCTTCATAATCACTGTCAAGGTCCATTTATTACATTCCAAAGCCTTTGGAATAATTTTATGGATAGCGGTGCAAAGAAAAGATCGTACTCTTTGGAAAGACGTATATATACGTTAGGGACAGTTAAAGCCTTGGCTGAGCGAGACGTTTATATATGCCGGTGGCACTTAAAAAAAAAGTCGTATTGCAGATTCAGTATCAAAGTATAGTATTATTGAATTCAATACATTGTTATTGGTATGGGGGGCGATGAAAATTATGGTTGAGTATTGGGTCGCAAATATTGAAAGTTTGAGAGAGAAACACTGTATTATGGCTAATCTCTCGACATCGAGACCAACTGTAAGATCAACAAACTAAGTGCACTGGGTAACAGAGTGGCGCTGATTCTTTCAAAACGGCCTACACTTGGACAAACTAATGAAACAAAATTGATATTATGCTCGACTTGAGGGAACTCAGTATCATCTCCTAATTCTGAAGTAGTGATAAGGATCGTACTGTATAATTAATTTCTGTGAAAACATTCCGAATTCTTTTTCCGTTGTGAAATTAGTTAATAAAATATTTTTAAAAAAATTTTACAAACATACATGATATTTTATTTTTCAAAACATTTACCGTTAAATCCGGAGTATAACGTACACCTATACTTTCAAGCTGCAATTTTTAGTTTTCATGTATATTCGCCGTATAACATGTACCCTCTTTTTTACGAAGAAACCTGAAATATACATGCACAATGTTCTTATGTTTTGAAGTCCTTTATTAGATGTATTATATGCTTTAAAAAATAGTATACTTCTAAAACTACAACCCTTTAAGTTAATAAAGAATATCATTTCTTTTAAGGAAATAATATTTCGATGTATGTAGAGGTCAAATTTTTTTGTGCTCTTCTTTTTCTATTATTATTATTTTTAAAGGTCTTATTTTTATACCAGATGTATAACACTCGTCCGTAAATATCAATCTTGTTTCTTGTACTAAAAGTTCGTGTTATGCGCCGGATTTTACGGAAATTGTTTGAAGTGGCATCCAATTATATTAAAAATACATATAAGTAATAATTAATTTTTGCATCGAGGTACTTATTGATTATTTATTTATATTTTATTTATACACAATTTTCACTTCATTGTATTTTAAAGATATATTTATTTCAAGGTGCCATGAATCTCAGCATGATACTGCCTATGTTTTTGATTAGAAAATGAAACTTAAGAGCAGTTTTCTACTGAACAATACAAAATAAAAATGTTAAACAAGTACTAGAGCCGAAATAATATTTATGAATTCGAAAAATTGTTTTGTTTAAAAGGATGGCTTATGTGCTAAATATTCAAAATTATCCTTCTTGAAGTATTGCCTTTCTCTTTAAGCAAATAACTATATATTCCGTTTCAACCATTCCCACAGCGGAATAAATGTTCTGTTTCTTTTAAATAGAAATGCGAACTGAAAATAACAATTTATCATCTAACCATTGTTTCTTCCAGTTTTCAGAAATAACAACCGATCATAAATTTGAACCTTGATGGTGAAATCTCAATCAAATTTTTTCACTCTTTACATTCTGCTTCTCAAATTCCTCTCCTCAAATACAATGTACCAGAAAAGCTACTACTGTTTTAAATCATTTCTTTCCGTAGCTCTTTAAGAGAATTCTCTGAAATTTTAGGAGTAAATTAATATTCCATTGCTACTTATTTCTTAAATAGGAAATGAGCCACAGTGCTTCAGGCTAGTATTCTTTTATTCAACAGTCAAGCGAGTGTTCACAAATGTGAGTTAAATAAACACAATTTGTCTCTCAAGTGCGCCAAGAACTTCCAAATAAGACGTCAACAATGTTAAATAAGTAAATGTTTGCGTTTTACCCAGCAGAAACTAAAAGACCGCATTAATCGAAAAGTATTGTTATTCTTTCGTTCGAAATCTAGTGATACAAATGAGAAATGCGTTGATATTTTGCATAGATACGAAATGGGATTTCCGCTGTTCAAAACTAGTTTTCTGTATTGCTTGTTAAACAAATTCTATTCTATACGAAGTCTCTTGATGAAGCTTATTTCAATTCACAATATACAGAACGCAGGAAGAAAAATGCAGTCAAAGCTTACTTCCAATTTTGAAATATAAAAAAGATCTACCGTATACTTTCGAATATAAATCGAGGTACGTTTTTGTTCTTCAACAATTCACTCGACATTTGAAATATATATTCAGTCGACTCTCGATAATTCGAAGTTGAAGGGACCAATGAAAAACTTCGAATTATCAAAAGTTCAAATTATCAAGAGAATAAGAAAAACTCGCAAATCCTTTTTTTAGTACATTTAAATTTTAAAATATAAAATAAAACAACAATTTTTTATACATATGTTTAAAATTACTTTAATATATTTTTTAAAAAGTACATATTATACACACACAGACAGTATAAATATTATACAGAAGTTAAAAGCCATATGCATTAAAGGAATACATGTGTGTAGTAATTCTCGAACAGGGCCCTTTTACGCCCCACCAAATCTATTCCTCATTGGAAATAAAATCGTTTGGCATCTGGTTCCCTCAGACATTGTCCCAACAACATTGGTTCTTCAATACAGGATTTCAGCCCGACCCGTGCCCTATTTGGTGCCACATGCTATGACTCCCACAAATGAGCCATAAATCATATCAGTCCAAAGCAAAAGACACAATCTTCGCCTGAGGAACCGGGAAACACAAGGAAGTGGTTACAGACATATGGTCATCTACAGGGGAGACATGTGGAGACAATACATTTTAAAACATGTAAGCTCCAACCTGTTTGCAACATGACTTTAGATAGGAAGCGTTCGAATTGTCGAGAGTTTTGTAAGATAACTTCGAACTATTGCGTGTTGTAGTCTGGCCAGCAACAGATTTTACTTCGAAATATTGAGTGTACCAAAACGTATTGTTTTAATTCGAAATATCAAGAGTTTTTCTAGGGGCTGAGCATATACTTCGAATTAGCGAGAGGTTCGTATTATCGAAAATTTAAATTAGCAAGAGTCAACTGTACAATCCGAGTTTAAAAAAAGAACTCTTGTAATTCTTAAACATGTTGCCATGAGGGCGAACGTTCTATCAAGCGGGTGGAATATTTTGCAATCAGATTTCAATAAAGTAAATCGCCAGACACCAGCGATAATAATTTTATTTCTGATACCGCTAACCGAAACTAGTGCATTCTATCCATTTGTTATTCTGTACATTCTGTGTGCTAGCGTTGTTTTCTGCGCCATTTTAGGTGTGTGTGTGTGTGTGTGTGTGTGTGTGGTGTGTGTGTGGTGTGTGTGTGTGTGGTGGGGGGGGGGGGGGGGGGGGTGGGTGGGGTGGGTGTGTGTGTGTGTGTTTTGAAAATTAATAGGAAGAGAATTTCATACTAGGTTAATTCCCAAACTGCATGTGATCACGTTGACCGAAAACTAATATCGAACTGAGAAAAAGAGACAACACGGGTCAAATGTTTCACGCCCTGGATTAATAACTCGCCTCACGATGATCAGATGAATTCAGACATTCCAGAGAGTGAATATGATTATTACGATCTATTCAAAAGCTAGGATCTTGACTCAAACTTTGCCTGAATAATGTGAACTTTTTTCTGTTGAATAAAGATTGCATTAAAAACACCAAAAAGCTATAAAACAAAAATCGTTGCACATGGCTAGCAGAAAATGTTTTAAAAAAACGTTCTTTCTAAACTACGTTTTTTAAGCCATAGTAGATCCATATATAAACCGTGACCTCCGTAACTTATCTTAAAAATATTCTAAAATTCATGGCTTATACAAGAATATGTACGGTAAGCTAGGATTTTTTTAATGGGATAAATGTTTGGTACATGCGTTATTAATGCTCTGGTGTTTTTTTTAATGTAAAAAAGAATTGAGACTCTTAGAAATAAAAAAAAGGAAAATTTACTATCTTGCTCAAAAGCATTTAAATAATTTATGCATTATATTCAAAAACCAAGAATACTTTTTGATGAGAGATCATTTTGAAGTTACCTGCAGATAGATAACATTAAAATGATAATCAACGATTCAGCACTAGGGCTTATCAAAATTTGATTTCTTTGATTATAATGCATTTATATCATATGCTTTAAACAGGATATAAATAAAACTCCTGACAGTATCATGACAGCACAGCTATTTCCTAACTCTTTCGAATATTTTAAATTATATAAAGAAATGATATAAAAAAAATGAGGACAAAGATTTTTTTTAAATTCCTCAGGGTACAGGAAATATATGGAAAAGGGTAAAAGAAAAGAAGATACATTTTTTTCAAATCTTTATATGCTATTGAAATTGCAGAACATAAAAAAGCGTAGGTTTGTGCGTCATTCCAGTGGTAGCATGGATATCGAATTTTTGAAGAAAAACTGCGAATCTAAACAGATACAGTAAAATTTCAATGCATTGGATGTTTGGACTGAAATACTTTTTTACCTTTTTATTTAACTTGTGAGAATAAAATTATAATTATTTTTTATAAAACGATTAATATGTTGCTCCTTAGACACCTATAACAAAAATTTTGAAGTTATGTTACAATCATATCAGTGTCAACTTAAAAAATCAGACTGTTTTGACAGCAGAATTTGAGCATTTAAAAGAAAACACGCTGTGACGGGTGCTTACGCGTTTCACTAACCTTCTCTTAAATTCTATATTTTATTTATTTCAACCAATCTCCACCGGGAGCCAAAAGTGTGACTTATGCAAATGAGATATTTTCGGGTTTAGCGAGTTCGAAAAGGATATAAAAGGGAGAAATGAAATGAAGAGAAGGGGATTTTGAGAGAGTAGTTTTTCTAGTGGAAATATATTCGTCGAGAGAAGAGTCTATTGAAAAGTATATATAAAATCGGTTCGAGGCGGAACTGAGAAATAGCTGAGATTGAAGCCACTTATTAAAGGAATCCAAATATTGAAGAAGTATTTAGAAGAACCTGCCATAACTAAAGATATCAGGTTAGTTCAATTTCCCAAATTAAATATAAGTGTGTAGCTTAATTATACGCGTCGACTACCGTGGATTCAGTTAGGGTTCCGTTGTTCATAATCGAATTCTTCTCATACTCCACTGTGTTTTATTGTTCTTAAAACTTGAATAGTATTTGTGTAATCTCTCAATTAAGAAAAGTCAATAAATAAGATTGATTTATCAAATAAGTAGTAATTAATCATGAATTCAATACATTCAGATTTAGATAACACAAGAAGGGGAGTTAATAATCTTAGAGGTAGTGATAGACTACGACAACGCATTTGGTGTAAAACGCGTTTTAATGTATGATATCTTACTTAAAGTAATGGCATTTGCGTTTATTAAAACACTTGTAGTTTTTGTTCTAGTGAACGGAATATAATAAATTTCGTATCTTTATAAAGCTAATAAGATGGCCTATAAAATAAAATCACAAAAAATTGTCAATGTTTGTCAAAATTCACAATTTTAGGGTCGTCGGATACCTTAATTAACGCAATGTTAAGGTCATGCAGAAGAAATAACTTCTTAATTCATTATTCTTATAATTACTATTTTCAGTATTAAGTATTTTCCGTTAAGTTTTAGTACTCATTACAACTAAATTCTAGGATATCACAATGCTAATCTGTATAGGTCTAGATTCTTGTCAGGACCAATTAAAAACTTTCTGGAGAATGCTGTCACAAGTTTTATTTCCTTAACAAATAAACTCCTACAATTACTCCCCCTTGTGAATAAGAACAGGACGCTTGAGTTGATGGTGAAATAAGGATACAACGATTTATCTCGCTCAATTCAGATAAGAAAACATTTAAATTATATGAAGCATTCATTTAATTGGTAAAATTAAATATAACTAATCTTGCTATCCTTTCCTTGAATAAAGTAGGCCTCAAAGAAGCTGGAAAATCCTGTTATCTTATCCAACAATCATTGGTTCTTTTCCTGTTTTAGATTCTAACAAATAATCATTCTTCTAGAGCATAGGTTCTCAACGTGGGTGATAAAGCCCTCTTGTGGGCGTTTGAGGCTTTCAGGGGAGCATTAAAAAACCCAGAGCAAATTAGAGGGCGTTGAGATGGCACGGAGGGGTTTGGGCAGATTACCCAAATATAGTTTAAAAAAGACTAAAAAAACACACTGATTTTTCGCAAACGTAAACTTTGATACTGTTTACCCTGTGTTCTTTGTATGTATTTGAATCATTTTTCTATATCACATGTACGAAAATTCACATATTTTGGTAGTTCGGGAAGTGGATGAAAAACTTAAAGATTACATTATATTCAGACCTTCATTAAGCTGAATGATATAGTGCATTTTAATTTTTGTAGTGCACGTGTTGTCTTTGTCTGTGAAAAGTAGGAAAAATGTTTCGTCTACTGCATTTCATTACGTATATTATCCAAGAAACATAATTAAATATGTTAACCCGGAATTAAAGGGTAATTCTTTAAAGGCTGAAACTGCAATTTATATTTATTTTGAAAGCAATAGTTTACTTTATGAATTACTTCGTATCATCAAAACCCCTGCCTGTCTTTATAACAGTAAGCTAAAACACACTTGTATTCCACTCTTTTAAATGAAGAAGAAATTCAGTAGCGTTTCAATTCCAGAGCAATATCCTATCTATGACTAAAATATATAATATTACGCATTTAAATATATTTGTGGCAATAGCTATTTCAGATTCACAAGTAAAAAAATTGGGGTTTTAGAAAAAAATTAAATTAAAAAATATATTCTATTAGTAATAGAATATTTTTTTGAAACTTAACTCTTGTTTTCACCATGTATTGTGTACACTCTTATTTCTCTAGAATGGGAGGGGGCGGTATCGAAATATTCACTAGAAAAGGGGGCGCCAGTTCAAAAAAAAGGTTGGGAACATATGCTGTTGACATATCAAACTCACTACAAAACAAAGTGTATTTTGCGATTTTCAAAAGTTTTTGTTGGTAAGTTTTTAAACATTATAGCCTACCAGTACACATGGGAACTTAAACATTAAAGCTAAGCACAATGTATACTAAAAGAATAGTAGTATGTAATACTGTGAACGTGTTTTAGCTGACTATGTTTTGTTCTTCGGTTTAAGCGCTCATTTTCCAAGATGGCGTGTCGGGAGTTATGGAATACCTAGTATTCCAAAGTACCAGGTATTAGCGCCGAAAGATTATATTTGTGACTCCTGTAAATAGACTTGAAACAGAAATTACTTTCACGTTTTCTTAAGAATTGTGTTTTTTATATTTAAAAAATAACTATGTTTTATAAAGTTTTAATTAGTTTTTCAATGGTGTGAACCACCTATTCCATATTTCACGACTATTCCATAACACCCTCCATTTATCATTTTTCTTTAAAATAAATTTTTTATATATAAAAAAATAAATATTATATTTTGTTAAGGTTAAGTGATAATTCCTTAGAATAGCTTATAGTATATATACATGATGATTATGGAGATTTTTATCAAAAACTAGTAAAGTTATTATTAGAAATGTAAATGTGAATAGTACCCGAATCTGTCTATTCTAAAAACTCGAAACTAATAAATTAAAAGAAATTTTTTCTTACAATTTTATTCAAAAAAGTAACATTTATGTGAAAAGTTGAATTTCTTTCACCAATTAATGCGTTACCTGAACTTATATTCAATTAGAAAACTAAAAAAAAAAATGTCTTAAAACATGAGGAAAATGTTCAGAATTTTAAAATACTTTTCAAACCACAAAATTTATCCTGAAATCTTCAAACGTTACTTTTTAGTTTAACTAATTTGACATGTTTTGGGGACCAATGCTTGTAATTATATTTTTATTACTTTGTATTTTAATTATTTCTTTAATTATTCTTCCCATTCTAGGAAAGAAATTTTAATTAAATTTTTGGAAAAATTCCTCACGCTCTAGGATAGGCTTTTTAATTAAAACCAGGAAAACTTTCATTACTTAGTACCTTGATATTACCTTAAATCAAATACTTTACAAATTTTTTTCGGGAGATAAGAAATATGTTTTAATTACAAAGTAAAATTACTATGTGAAAAACATATTAAATTTTGCGTGATTCCAGATATATAGTTAGTAAGATCAAATTTGCTGTGGACAGGGACCGCACAGAAAAGGCCCACAAAAAATCAGTAAAAGAATTAATAGATTGTTTTAACAAAGATATTCTCACACATTCTTAAAAAGATATTTTTTATGTGGTATACATGAAAAACCTCATGAAAAAACCGTATGAAAACAGGTTTGACTGTAATTGAAAAAATCATTCATCAAAAAAAAAATTTCTACCTTTAAATTCCATATATCTAGATGATTAATAAAAGAAAATAAGACAAAACAAGTATACAAGTGTAATTTTTTCTAAAATTAGCCAATATAATTTGTAGCAACCCGGAATTTGCGGGTGTAGTTTGGGACACCGAAGAATTAGACCTTGGCTATAAAAATAATTACTTTTATTTCAGACTTACCAATTTAAGATCAAGTAAATATTCTTTACCGTAGTAGCAATCTAAATTAGTTTCCTACAGGTATTCGACTGGTTGCGACAACTTTTTTTTTAAAAAAAAAAGGAGATATGGGGATTTTTTTGTTACTTTTAGATTTGTTTAGTGCATTTTAAGAAAAATGTGCTAAAATTAAGACGCGAAAAAGAAATTATTATTACTAAAATGGGAAAAAATAGGTAAAAAAAAAAAAATAGCATAAACGCGGCCCATTCTGCACCAAAAGTTTATGAACAAATTTTCAATTTTTTCAATCTAATGTGGTGTTATATTATTCAATTTTGAAATGACCTTCAGGATAAGAGATATTTCCTTTTTTACAAAAACTAGAGCACCTTATCTCGGTTACTATATGAAAATGCTTAAAAGGACAGTGATTATATTCACATAAGGGACTGTAAATTTTGTAATAAAACAGTGATTGATCAATCTGAAGGTTAAAACAATTCTACTATTATACAGAACTTACAGAAAGAATTCCAGTTAATTATGTTCAAAACTTTTTTTAGCAATCGCTGACCCCGTTTGATTATTTTCAGAAAATCACATTTCGAGTAAAACGTGTTTTAAAGTATGACATCTTGCTTAAAGTAATGGCATCTGCTTTTACTAAAACACTTTTAGTTTTTTTTCTAATAATCAGAAAATGATAAAGTTGGTATTTTTATAAAGTTAATAAGATGGCTCATAAAATAAAATCATAAAAAAATTTTCAATTTTTGGCAAAATTCACAGTCTTAGGGTAGTCGGATACCTTAAGTTTATAAGTCAACCAGTTGAACATTTATCTTTTGATCCGATGTGGTAGAACACTTGTCGGATCTCTCCTAGGTTGCTAAAAGTCCACTTGAAAACTTCTTTCTTACATCCACGTTTCTGAAAAGCAATTCTTTCAACTAAGTGGAATAATATCGTTTGGACTAAAGACTAACACTAACACATCCATTTCCAGGGCTTAACCAGCACCCAAATTAGCACAAAATGCTCTTGAAAAGTTCTGAAAATTTATAGTAAATATTTGTAGTTGTTCATGCTTTTAAATTTGTTTCACCTGTTGTTTGTAATGTGTGTTTCATACTTACTTCTGTAAGCCCCGTGTGATGCTTTGTGGTGCACGAGAGTCTATAAATGTTTTCGATAAAATAAAAATAAACAAGTAATATATAAACAAAAATTTAAGTCAATTTCTACAATGAATGGAAGAGTAGAAATTGTTTTATTAACGATTGAAAAGTTGAACAAGATATATATATATATATATATATATATATATATAGGGAGAGAGGGAACTAATAGTGCGAATTGAAAAAAGAGCATGATTTGTCTGCATTGTTCTAACAATGCACATATGGTTTGGCTAGTTTGGCTGAAAACCGGATTTCGACACCAGCGTTTGTCATTATTTTATCAGTTGCGTTGTTACAACAATGTAAACGAATCTAAGTTAGCGTTGAAAACTAGTAATTAATTTAATTAATTAACCGGTAATTAATGAATTGATATTTGAAAAAACTGTATTAACATCAAGAGTCATCCACTACAAGTTTAAAATTTTTTTATTTGAACTTGATTGGACGAATAGTAAGTATTTTATTAACGTTTGAAAATTTGAACAAGATAT
>BMAO01000274.1:0-13681 GCA_019973975.1 Trichonephila clavata | reverse complement strand
TATAAACACAAACATATTTAATAAGAAAAATCTAATATTATTGATTCAATGATTGTGAAGTAAAAATGTATTATAGTTTAAAGTAAATTTTAATATTTTTTTTTATTTAAGAGTGGGAATAGTACTGAGTAAATTAATTTTCAAAATTCAAAAGGATTTGCAAAGCATTTTATTTGATTCGAGATGTAAAATGGTTAATAATACAACGATATTTGCTCTGAACCTCTTGTGAAATTATACAACTGCCACAATAAATCACCTCATTATCCATTTACAAACAATATGTCGGATTTAAGTTCATTATCAATACTTGCTTTTAAATGCTTCATAACTTAAGTAAATATTCATAATAGCCCATTTTTCTCGTATTGTTCAAAACATGCTTTGCTATTAATGATGCTGTAATTGGAGAAATTTTCGTTTATAGAAATTTTCAGTACAAAAAAAATATTTTGGATTCACCCAGCGAAGCACTGATTAATTTCCCAGTATTTGAAATTATTGTGTAATACAATATTTATTTTTCAGTAATTACTAGTTTCTAATTACTTTGCAGTCTACAAATAGAAAAGTTCTTTTTTAAATAAGGAGAAGAAACTAATACAAAGATATATTTATACAAAGAAAATTCACACTGAATATTATATTTCTCTAACGTTAAACTAAGTTAGTTTTGTCATAATTATGAACTGCGCTTCCCAAGCGAGGCTAAATTATGTGTGTGCATAATTAGTTCTTTAAGAATATACGTAAATTATTTATTAAACTGAGAAAGGCTTAAGTAGAAAGAAAGAGACGTTACTTATTACTTTAAAATTATTACATATGAGAAAGAATATGCTTATTTTGGTACGTGAAAATGAAGTAGAATGCAATTATTATTTCAGACAGGCAAGAAAATGTGAGAAACAAGTGTGCAAGTAAATACTAAATAGAAATTCTTACTGCAAACGTCTAGAATAAATTGCACTATCAAACGTTTGCTTTAAATTGGTGTGTCAAATGTATAACGTTCATGTTTGTTTACAAAATGACAACGTATGCCACATGAAACAGTATTAAAATATACAGGGTTATCAGAAATGGATGACCCGATTACAAAATTTAATTACTTCAAGATGAATAAACATAAAATGTTAGTTAATATGTCATTATAAAGATACAATATAAATTTTTGAATTCTTAATATTGATTTTGTCAATAGGTGACAACAATGTTATAATCAAGATGTTTTTGAATTTGTGAACAGAAGTGGAAATGGCGTTGCAGCAGGAGAAGGCGTTTTGTGTGCTCTCATTTGTAAAAAGTCTGTCAGTAATCACAGTTCAGCGTGAATTTCGGAGAAAGTATTATAGAAATACACCGATATCTAAGAGTATAAGAAGGTAGTCTAAACAGTTCCTGAAAATTGGATGATGGATTGAAATTGGAAAAGTCCAGTGCGATCAGGTTGTGCGCTAGAGAATGTGGGAAGAGTGCGAGAGAATTTTATACTCAGTCCAAAGAAATCGACGGTTCGTGCTAGTCGTGAACTTGTGTTACCTTGTGGTCTTCCATATAATCTGTGTTAAAAAAATTGAAACCCGTGCAAGCATTGAACCACAGCGACGAGTTGCAACATTTAAATTACTGCTTTTCACATGGATGAACGCGATCACTTTCTTTAATAAACTCGTATTTACTTTACGTCAAAAAACGTTCCGTACAAAAAAAAATTCATATTTTATCTTTGCAATGACATCTTAATTATCCCTTTTTGTTTATTCATCTCGGAATTATCAAATTTTGCATTCCGGCCATTCATTCCTGATAACCCTGTATGTTCTAGTTTTATTAAGGGGACATAAAAACATTAATTCTTCTCTAAATTAGTTTTTAAAAGTATGTACCATGTGACATTGAATATGCAACACCGAAAATAGATAAAAAAAATTATGCACATTCTAGATATCATTCAGGCACTCCTCATTGAATAATATGCAAGTGCAGCTCCCCATCGCACATTAAATTGGATATAAAACAGTTTGACTGCCTACTGATTATTTTATTGTCGTTGCACATTAAAGCTACACTCCTACTAGAGGTGACGGAACTAATAATTTTGAGCTACGATCGAGCGAAAGAAAGACACATGAACTGGCATCTCAAGCTCCAAATTTTCACACCACACTAACGTGAGGACATATTGTACGATGAAAGGAGCTCATTTAATTAATTAATTTTTTAACCTACGCCAGACCTCGGCATGACCGCCATCAGTCTATGTCGGGCAGCCCAATACAGTTCTGAGACACACACGTAAAAAAAGAATTTGCTAGCAGCATTAACAGCTACTATGTCGGTAAGTCCAGGACAAGAGTCCAGGTGGTCTCCACACATATCTCCATTAGACCAAAGTGGACACGTTGGAGAATCAACAAAACCAAATCTGAATAGGTGCTTTCTGAGGTAGTCATGTCCAGTCTGGACACTGAAGTTTGCGACACCCACAGGTCTTAAGGAATGAGACTCTCCATTAAGGAACCCCAACTCTTTCCATTTGCAGAGTTCTTGACAATCTTTCGAAGACGGATCTTGAATCTAGAAGCAATGATCCTCTTAACGCTATGGTAGCCAAAAGGAGAGTCAGGCTAAGATAGAGCAGAGCCAGCTACAGCTAAGGCATCTGCAAACTCGTTACCCTTCACTCCACAATGACTTTGTACCCACTGAAGGGTTACATTGCGACCATTATTTATTAGAGAATTTATCATGCGTTGGCAATCAAGAACAAGCCCATTTCTAGAAGGTAGAACTGAAGAGACTGCTAAAATAGCAGGATGTGAGTCTATAAAAATTGCAATGTTTCGATCTCATTTAATTTATAGCTAAATATGTTTTATATCTGAATAATATTTTTAAAACTGACTTCTGTTTCTCAAAAATTCCACATTACTATTAAAGTAAATTTTATTTCCAAATAATTCTTCCAATTACCACTCAGAAATATATGATTCGGTTTGTAATGGAGGCGGGTTAGAGTGATATAGACGGTGGAAATGGAAAGTATTATGTTTTGACTCACGTCACACGTGGGATTTCCATAAGCTAATCACCGCCGACATTGTTACAGGTTACAAATGGAAAAGCATATGTGAAACGCCCTACCACTCGACAAAGTGACATCACGGTTTGAGTGACTATCGCAAATGATCAGCGATCCCCTCAGAATCGTATTTAGAGCTCCGTGAAGGTACAAGCGATACGTTTGTTTGTTTCAAATGGGCTGCATTTTGGCAGCTAAGCCATTTTAGACACTGCAAGCCCCCGCGAGCGGAAGGCATTTCTTTGGTGGCACCATCTAGTAGCGGCATCATCTACCAAACTGTGATGTTTGGATTTTATTTAATTAAAACCCTCGTTGAATGCTAAATACTGCCGTGATTTAATTTTGACGAGAGTACTAGAGCTGAATTACCTTTCCATACCACATAATCAACTGGCATGCGTGCCTAAATGAATTAACCAACATGCAATTCAAGCTATACAGATACTTCCCCTGTCACCTTTTTTAACGATACTTATACACTACTGACCATTAAAATTTCAACACCAGGAAGAAATGCAGATAACAAAATGATACTTACTTATAGGGCAAATATAATATATTAAAAATAGCAAGTGATTAAATTTTCATGAAATTTGGGTGCATAAGTCCTGCAAAATCATAACCAGAACAACCCCCTATGTCTATAATAACAACACTTGAACGCCTGTGCATTGAATAAAACAGATATTGGATGGCATGTCCAGATACAGATACCCATGCAGCTTCAACACGATGATACAGCTCATCAACCTTAGTGACTGGCGTATGATGACGATCCAGTCACTTGGCAATCATGAATCAGACATTTTCTATTGGGGAGAGATGTAGTGAACATGCAGGCTAGGGCAACAACCGAACATTTTTCGTATCAAGGAAGATCCTTACAATATCATCAACTTACCGTCGTGCATTATCCTGCAGAAACGTGCGGGGAGTCATAGGACTTGAGTAAAGGGTAGAGCCACGGGGTGTAATTCACCAGAAATGTAACGTGCACTGTTCAAAGTGTCATCAATACAAACAAGAAGTGACTGAAACATGTATTCAATACCTTCCCATACCATCACACCAGTTGATGGGCCAGTATAAAGTTGAAGAATGCACGCAGCCAATGTGTGTTCCCCACGACGTTGCCAGTCACAAATGCGACCATCTTGATGCTGTTAACAGAACCTAATTAATCTGAAAAAATGATGTCTCTCCATTCGTGAGCCCAGGTTCGTCATTGATACCACCTCCTGTTTTTGATGCACCATCAAGGGTAGCCACAACCATGGACTATGAGCTGAGAGTCCATGCTGCTGCAAACGTCGTCGAACTGTTCTTGTAGATACTTATTGTCTGGCAAATGACCCCAATTCTTGACTCACTGCTCATGACGTGGCTTCACGATACATTAAGTCCATGCGAGTAGTATGCCAGACTTCTCAGCTGCCAGTGATTGGGAGCCATTGGAATTCAGTACGGTGTTCCGTATTACCATTCTGGACCTATCTATTCCATATTCTGCTAAAATTCATTGGATCTTGACCAACCCGATTAAGAATACTGAAATACGATATACCGCAGTTCCAGTACGTTGCAATTCAGTGGCGTAACGGAAAATAGTTGGGCCCCCTGCAAGGTCAGGTCTTAGGCCCCAAGCCAGATTTTATATATATACTTGCTAGAAAAAGTCTGCGTTCATCTACTACTGCGTACATAAACAACGAAACAAATTTAAAAACCAGAATTTGAAAAAAACTTTCAAATGATATTTTATTTAGTTCATTCCAAGTATTGAGAATAAAACAAAAGTAAACTCGATGTTTTTTCATAGCTTTTAATATAAAAACGGGTTTGCGGCGATACCAACAAAAATCAAGCAGAAAAAATCTGCGTTCACTGTTTTAGTAGTAACTATAAAAATTATACTAAAAGGATAATGAGCTATTTAATAGCTGCAGTGGCGTAACGGGAAATAATAGCCCCCCCTCGCAAGCTCAGGTTTTGGGCCCCAAGCCAGACCTTACAAAGGATTACAAAACCAAACATAATGTACTTCTATACATCACCTACAAATTTTTGAACATTAAACTTATAACTGAATACAAAATCAACCTGAGTCTGAATAAACGAAGTAAATAACCTTTAACATTAGAGAGTATTTATGGTATTTATTAAAATGGAAAATCTCTGTAACAACAGTCAAAAGATAACCTGATAACGAAAACAATACATTAAGAAAGACACGAAAACTGTAAAATAAATTTCGTTTTCAAATTCTTACGAAAGAAAAAAGATATCGCTTACCTTATTCTTAGTTTCTAAATCCCGGGATGAGCTTGATCTAAAGTTCAATTATATTCTAGCATAAATACTGCCACTCTTGAAAAAGAGAGTTATTTGTATGATGCAAAAATGATGTGATGAAAAAAGAAATAAAAAACTGATACATTCCGCGTGCGCTAAGATAAAGACACAACTACTATTTCTAACATACAGACTAAAAGAAAATTTGTTCCTTTAAATCTGCATCTATATGAGCACCTACATAAAGCGCAAAATCACTTCTATTTGAATCTGTTTTTCTCAGTTTTCATCTTACGACTCCTTTTCTTCAGATGAAGTATCCTTATTAGCTGAAATGTCCGAAACTGTGTTTTTTCTTGTGAATTAATTTTCACATCCATGATTTGTTCATCAAGTTCACTAGCATTACGAGAACAAGAACTTGCACAAGATTATGTACTTAAAGATATTAAAAATTTATCCAATTTTGAACATTCACAATGAATATTATACTCCTTTTCCTTTCGAATTTTTCGTTTTTGAGAAACATTCAAATTTTTTATAACTCCACTCATTTTAGGGCCTCGTTTCTTCTTGTCTTCTTGACAAAACACCATTTTTTTAACCAGAATATTAAATTCCGATAAAAAAAATGCAGTTCTTATAATGAAAGCGAGAAGTGAGAAGGAAATGTTTTAATAGTAAAGGAACACACACTAAATTTAAGTGCATTGAATATAAAAATAAAGATGTCTGTTCTAAAAGCAATTTTGTGAAACGTTTCTCATTATGCTTTATTTAATTGAATACTCATAAATCTGACCAAATTATTATTTAGATGCTCTCTATGGTTTTCCAAGTATCGTAATACTATTTCATGTGAAGAAAGCATAACAGATTAACGTTATTTACGACTTCGCTAAATGAAAATGAAATACATGGGAGGAAGGGGAACTAAAGTTGCCAATAAGTTACTTTGCAACTTCGGTAGAAAGTAAATCATGTCTTCTTTCTCTCTCTACAGATAATGTAAAATATACTATAATAAAATCATGATGAATTTATCTTCCTAGCATTATATTCCCGATTCTCCATTTGACTTTTATTTTAGCGGTTAGTAATTTAGGTTTATAAAGAAAACCCGCTGAAGAAAAGTATCTCTCTTCGCGAGGAATACAGTGAATAAAAAAAACTGTTTTTTGATTTGATTATTGGATCAAATATATCTAATGAGAGTATAAAATTTTTGATTTTGCAAGACTTTAAATCGCTTAAAAATTCGAATTAAAAATTGTGAAGTGAATTTTGAGAAAATCAACGCCAAATGGCTTCAGTCAGGCTTTGGGCCCCCCGCAGTGCGGGGGTGAACGTTACGCCACTGTTACAATTCGACCTTTATCAAAGTCTGAAATGTACTTGTACGCATTTCTGCTTCTTACATGAAGCATACCAACTACTTTTTACTAGGCAACAACGTCCAAATGCAATTTCTGTATGAGACAATTGAACAGGCTGAATTTCCTCATTTAAACACATTGTAAGCCTTGCTACCGGCACCTTCTTTGTCTGATTGCCCTGAAATGCTAATCATATCCATATCATAGCCCCTTTTTCCTGTAGTTTAAATTTTACGTCTGTAGCATGTCGCCTTCTTGGTGTCACAATTTTAACGGCCAGTAGTGAACATTTAGAACGCGATTGACATTGTTTGCATCGCATTGCATCCGTCACGTTCAGATTAAATACGTGTGAAATGACTGAAAGAAAATGATTATCCATTCCTCAGAACGCATTCTTTGATTTCATCGATTCTCCTCCTGAACGGGCTGTTTATTTCTTTGCTGTTTACCATGGTATTACAGTATCTGTGAAATCATTACACTCTTTAAAGTAGCTTTCTTTTTCGTTGCTGGATCTTTCTGTTTGCGAAGTTTCTTCGTTTGGTTGTTTTTCTCTCCCTCTAAATGCAAATTTACAAAGGAGAACTTTCATTAATCCAAATTTTAAACTTTCTTCTGAATCGTAAAGCAAAATTAAATTCCATCCAAATTAAATGGTATATTTTTTAGATAATAAAAGAAGAGTTAAATATATCATTAATGTAAGAATCATTTATTACGAATAAGTATTCATTACCACATGAAATAAAAAATAGGATTATTTTCAAGATTGGTCAGAATTGATTTTTTATACCTTTCACTTAAATAAAATCTTCAAACTGAAATGCATGCTACCTCAAATGTTAGAGCTCCATTTCATTTTTGTTTGCTTAAGTATCTTTATTAATGTATTTGTTTCGTAAATGCCATACTAACAAATTTTTCAACTAATTACGTTTTAAGGTAATTTTTATTTTACTAGAAGATTAAATTTGAAAACAAATTAATTATTTTCTTATTACAGAAAAACTTACGGGAAAGTGAAACAAATAGTTGAATTAAAACTCTATGTATCAAAACATACACAGAAGAATAATATATATATATATATATATATATATATGCAATGTATTTAATTAGCTTACGATAAATATAAAATATTGAGAAACACATAAAAAGAGATTAAAAAGATATTCTAAAGCCTAATTTTGTAGGAATAAAAAAAGAGCTTTTTATAAATTTTGGCACGAATTTATGCTAGAATAGGCAGTAACAATTACGTAGATTAAATTTGATTACCAAAGCCGGGTATTTGATACAGCAGAAAAAAATTACTTTTCCGCTTCTCTTTTACTTAAAGCACAAAAAATTGAAAATATTAAAAAAAAATCTAATTTAATTTATATTTTGTTTACTCATTTCCTCTAAATTCTTATTATCTTAAGGAAAATCAAAAATAAATAAAATGCGAAAGCCAGATTTATGAAACATATAATTGGTTTAAAAAACATTTAAAATTTAGTTGTAAATAACTAATTCAAAAAATTGAACTAAAATTAATAGAAACGCCGGTTTCTAAAATAAAGTAGCATATTATTTACGTAAGAATACATGGTTGGAAGTGAAGTGTTGAGGCACGAGCATAAAGAATGAATATAAAATCGAAACGATTATTTAGAATAGCACTACTACTTGCTCCTGGCAGCAATGTGTACTATAGATCCTCAGACATGTATTAATACGTGTCTTATAGTATAAAATGACTGATTGGTGCATAGTTCCAAAGTTCCATCAACACTTTCCACCGCGATGTATGGCCGAGCAGTGAGACCTTCAATTGAGTCAACTAGTACTGCATAAAAAAATTCACTTGTCCTACATGAAATAAACGATGCTAGATAAATCTGAAGATACTGGAAGTCATTGACTGATTCATCACGACTACACAATCATCCTGTAAAACTAGCATTGAGGTAATTCCAGACATCCACTTTTTGAAATGTGTTGAACCACTTTCATATTAAAACCACATCTGGTTACAAACGTCATTTAATAGGAATTGTTGAATTGCACTGGCCGAAAATATGTCCCTATGAGGAAAAAGCATACACAATTCTCACCCATACTTTTACAGTGAAGTGTTCTTGGAATGTGTGTGGATTTTATGTGTTTACGCATAAGTATTAGGCACATTGAAGGCAGTTTCCTGTGTAAAAGCAATTTCATCTGCGAATAGCATTTAAGCTGGAAATTTCTACTACACAATGCACATTGTTACAATAAAATTTTGCAGAATTCTACGCCAAGTTAGTAATCCCTCACCTGGAAGCTTAGACTCTCTTAATATGGAGTGTGCTGTGTTTATGGGTTTAAACATAATTAGATGCACATTTACTTCTTAAATTAGTTTAATAACTATCTTACTGCATAGTACAATACATTATTATTTACTGATACATTTCTCATAGTTGCGTGGTATTTATATACAATCCTCCACTTAGTCACAGTTAACAGTCTCTAACTGGTTGCAGTTAAATGTACCACATCTCCTCCCTCCTTAAAGAACAAGTCTCTCCGGAGGTCGCCTGATTCTCCCGGGAAGCCTAAGAAATGGCCTGTCTGGAACTGGTGGACTCCTCGTCTCGGAGTTGGTCACTTTAGCTGAAGATTGTGATAGATCGGGAACCGCAACATCAGTTGATGTCACTCCTTGTACGGAAGATGAACCCAATTCCTTGTTCGGATCCTTAGAAATATCTTCCGCCATTTCTGCATGCTGAATATTAGAGTTGTTTTCTCGAACCTCTGCTGATGGAAATCTCTGGTGAATAATTGGAATGATGTTTTCTTGCACTTGATCACCCACTAGACGGATCTGATCAACATGTCGTCTCACCAAGGTTCCTTGAAGATCAATGATGTAAGTGGAGCACACCATCCTAGTTTACAATGGTACCAAACTTCCATCTAGTATTAGCTGCTCTGTAAACTCTCACAGCCACTCGATCTCCAATATCAAATTTCCTATCTCGGAATTCGAAACTATCTCTTCGTAATTTATCCTGAATTTTTGTTTT
The DNA here is from genome assembly GCA_019973975.1 of Trichonephila clavata. Taxonomy (NCBI): domain Eukaryota; kingdom Metazoa; phylum Arthropoda; class Arachnida; order Araneae; family Nephilidae; genus Trichonephila; species Trichonephila clavata. The sequence continues at coordinate 3,866 of BMAO01000274.1, read as the reverse complement.
CAATTCAGGTAAAAATAAATCTATCCTGTTCTAATGTCTCTTTTTAGGAATAACATGGCGGGACTATGTGGTGTAGTTACATTAGCAGCTTTTCGGTATTGCATTAAAAATGTACTTAATTTCTGTTGTATAGTACCTTCGTATATTTATGCATAGCTCTTAATGACTGCTTTAAAGTAGCAACATAGCGTTCTGCTTGTCCATTACTAGAAGGTTTGAAAGGTGCACTAGTTTTGTGCTTAACTCCATTTCTTTGCATAAATCGCTGAAATTCATAGGATGTAAACTGAGATCCATTATCGCTGACAAGTACCCTAGGTAATCCGAATCTTGCAAAACTATCTCGAAGACATTCGATGGTTTTCTTGGTTGTGGTTGTCTTCATAGGATACACTTCTAACCATTTGGAATGAGCGTCAACGATCAGAAAAAACGTGTGTTCAAAAATTGGTCCAGCAAAATCTACATGAATACGTTCCCAGGGCATACTGGGATATTCCCAGTAATGAACTTTAGCTTTTGTGGGATCAGCCTTATATCTAGCACAATCGACACAGTTTTTTGCGGCTTCTTCAATATCTTTATCTATATTTTCCAATAGACAAACGATCTAGCTATAGCCTCATTTTTACTATCCTAAGTGTCCAGCATGTAATTCTTCCAGAACATTCTTCTGAAATTTCCTTGGAATACAGACCCTTTGTCCGTACATAATACAACCATCCTCAATGGTATACTGGGCTTCCCTCCCTTGCAAATCTTTACCTTCCCTTAAGGCTTTTAAGAGTGGACCCAGCTCTATATCTTTACCCGTCTCCTGTCGTAACTCCTTAGAAGTAACAGGTAATGCTTCAATCTGTGACATCTGAAATATTGTGATGTCATCTTTAACCTCAAGCTCTTCCGATGTTTTTGGTAACCGAGAAAGAAAGTCTGCATTTCCGTGTTCAATCGTTTTACGGAATATTATATCAAACTCAAATGACTGCAAAATTAGCGCATAATGTAAAAGTCTGGTAGCTGCCAACACTGGTAAACCTCTTTTTGAACCAAAAATAGCTACCAAAGGTTTGTGATCCGTTATCAAAGTGAATCTTCTACCTTTCAAATATAGATAAAACTTTTTTACTGCCCAAACTATTGAAAGAGCTTCTTTATCAATTTGGAGTATTTTTTCTCGGACCCAGATAAAGTTCTTGATGCGAACGCGATCGGACGTTCAGAGCCATCTGGATATACGTGTGACAGAACACAACCAATACCAACTGGAGATGCATCACTAGCTAAAGTTAAGGGTAGGCTAGGATCATAATGCACCAAAACTTTAGGTGAACAAATTTCCTTCTTTATTTGCTCAAAGGCAACCTGGCAATCTTCAACCATAAAAATATAAATTTTTCTTTGTCAAATTATTAAGAGGATTAGCAATAATAGCTAAATTTTCACAAAATTTCCCATAAAAATTAACTAAACCTAAGAAACTTTTTACTTCATGAACATTCTTGGGTACAGGAGCATTAACAACGGCTGAGATTTTTCGTTAGTTTTATGTAACCCTTTTGAATCGATTCTATGTTAAAGAAAATTTATTTTATTTTGGAAAAACTTACTTTTATTTAAATTAAGTTTTAGCCCGTGTTCTCTACATTTCTTAAAGAATTCCTTTAAGCTGTAAAATGCGAAATTTCATTGCTCCCTGTTATTCTAGCATCATCCATAAATACTTTGACTCCATCCATACCCTGAAATAGTCCGTCAACATAACGCTGCCAAATAGCAGGTGCCCCATTTAATCCATATATATATATATATATATATATATATATATACATAAGTCATTTACAAACATATAATCCCTTGTGGGTATTTATAGTCATTAATTTCGGCCTTTGGAATTGACCTTTCTTTTCCAAATTGGATTGCTTAAATCTAAATTTTGAAAATGGTTTTCCCCCATTTAAACTACCAAAAATTTCTTCCAATCTTGATAAAGGATGCTGAAGGGACAATTATTAAGGTTATTGATTCAGCACATATCTTAATACATCGGTTTTCAACAGTACTACTGGTGTTGCCCATTCAGAGCTTTCGATTTTTTCTATGATACCTCTCTTTCTATGATACCTATAATCTCTTTCAAGTCTGTCAATTTCGTTTTCAACTCTACCTTTCACAGCAAAGGTACTGTTCGAACCCTACAAAATATAGTTTTGACTCCAGGTCCTGAGTTTTAATTTAGCCTCATAATTGCTTATTTCTCCTAATTTTTCGTCGAAAATAACTTATACTCTCTTAGAAGGTTATTTAAATTTTATTCGGTTTCATAACCAGCCAATCTAAATGAATTTTATAGAGCCATTCCCGACCCAGAATAGTATCTAAGTTTTCTTTCGCTATGTATAAGTTCAAGTTTACTTTTTGATTTTTATATTGTACTCCCTACAGTAACATATCCTAATGGTATTAATGAATCTCCTTTATATGTTTTAAAAACTATATTTGTAGGTTTAATTTGTTTATTTGAAATTTTCCTGAAATTTCTAATACTTATTACACTAACCGCTCCCCCCGTATCCAAATCCATAGAACAACTTTTGTTTTCAATTTTTAAATTTCTCATAATTGGAGGGCGTTTCGGTTCTTCCTCCGTGTTATATACAATCCTGAATTTTTAATTCGTATAGTGGAATTCTATCTTTATCCTCAACTTCATCTAATAGAGTTACCTGTTTTTGTTTAACCGGTTTCGCATTTACTTTTTTAGATGCGAAGCATGCCTGCTTAATGTGTCCAATTTCTCCACAGAAATTACTTTTACTTGAAATAAACCAACAATTCTCTTTTGCATGTTTGGTACCTGTGAATCATGAACAATATAATGTTTTCTTTCGGTTTTTTGTAAAATTGGATTTTTTATCCATGTGTTTTTTAAAAGTTTGCATTTAATTTATCCCTCGGCCCATAATATCATTTGCCCTTTTAAAAGCTTTTTCCATAGCCAGCGCTATATATAGCGTTTTCTCGAGATTAATATGATCTTCCTCAAATAATCGATCTAAAATCATTTTATCCCGCAACCCGCTTACAAATACGTCGCGTAACATAATATTCAACACATCTTTATCATAATCACAATTCATTGCTAGACCTCTAAGCTCGGCAATGTATGTACTAATACCTTCCCCTTCATTCTGTTTTTGGTTTAAAAATTTATGACGAGAAGGTATAATCAAAGGTTTGGGGGTCAAATGTTTTTTAAGTGCATCTTTTAACTTATCTAACGTTTGGTCAGAAGGAATGTCAAGTGCCAGCAAATTTTTCAGTAACTATTACAAGTTTGCACTAAGAGACGAAACAAAACCCTTAGCTCGATTGGCTATTGGTACATTCTGTACATCTAAGTAAGTTTCGAATCTTTCAATGAAACTATCGAAATTTTCATTTTCTTCACCAAATTTTTCAAATTGTACAGTTACTTTATAACTAGAAGAATAGTCTCTAATTTTCAGTGCTCGAATCATTTCTTGATTCTGCCTGAGCAATTCTGCAATTTGCTGTTCCATGGTTCCTCCCGATTAAAGAGAAAAAGAAAAATTTTTTTTTACCTTGAGCCGTCTTCAGCAATGCCTTATCCAAAAGAAAATGATTTTTCTTCTTACTTCATCTCTAGGTGAGAACTTACGAATTCCGAGTTTTGCTTCCACAAGAGATTTCTTCTTCACAAAAAGATTTTTCAAAGCACGCGAAATTAAACAAAAATTTCTAACATCTTCGTCACCAATTGTTGTGTTTATGGGTTCAACATAATTAGATGCACATTTTACTTCTTAAATTAGTTTAATAACTATCTTACTGCACAGTACAAA
>BMAO01000273.1:0-19342 GCA_019973975.1 Trichonephila clavata | reverse complement strand
TTTTCCGGAAAGCCGCAATCACGTTTTCGACTTCAACTGAAGCATTGTGCCTGGCTTCCTTCCGAATCAATCACGGCTGACGTGTGATCACCTCACGATATTACCGTTACTCATAATCTGTTTTGACGTTTTCTTGCTTCGTAGGTGCGTAATTTCTCCAACCCGATTGGAAGTATCAATGAAACACTTTGTGAAACCCGATCACATCCGCGAGCTTTAATGTGAGTGAGTCAGTTTAGATTGGTGGTTTGTGATATCGAATGTCGGTAAATAAAGCCGAGTGTTTAGTCGGTGTTCCATTTTTGCTCACAAAACTTTCTTTATTAAGTATTAATGAGAGTTAGAATTATAATTGTTTTTTTATGCCACTCTAAAATTAACTCAAGGACTCTATTGGCGACGGACGTTACAATCTTGAGTCATGGTAGGGTTTGCAGCCCCGGAATCCTGGCGTTTTTTTCCAATCCCGAAATCCCGGGATTAAAATAACTAATCCCGGAATTTACTTTTTGTCCGAATTATATTTTAAAATTTATATTTTGTTTTTGAAATATGTACATTGAATTTTTTTGTGCAATTATAAGTGCTATCAGTAAAAAAAATACATGCAGCTCTTATTTCTCGTATGGGAAAACGTCGTACAGATCTAAGTGGTTCACTGCAATACTTACACAATAATATAAGCAATATCTCAAGAATAGATTTTGTCACAGTTCCTGCTTCAATTAAACGTCGTTAATAAATAGCGGACTTGCTTGGAAGACTTGAGACACACTTCAAATTTCATTGCATTACTAACAGCTCATGCAACTGGATCTTCTATTTCAAATAAGGTAGTCCTTGAAATTGATTCACATTCTGATTTAATAACTCTGGACCAATTTATACACAAAACCCTTTAGCAGAACTAGATATAGTTATCAAAGAGATGTATGAACCAATGTAGTCTATTAGATTTGACATACTGTCATCAAAAATTCAAAAAGAAATGTTTCTTTTTTGAAAATAGAGGAAGACGTGGTGACTACCTGAAAAAAATATACTCCTATTTAATGACGATAACACCTACCTGTATAGAATACGAGAGCATTTCCTTCGTAACAAACGACGACAATTCGAACGACAATTCTTAACAAAAAAAATCGTTTGAACCATGAAACGCTGGACGAGATGCGTTATTTAAAAGATTATTTACAGAAACACAAGAAATGAAGAATTGTTTTTTAAATTTTATTATGTACTATTTTTATTTGTTTATGACGGATTAAGTTTTTTAACTTTTTCACACAACACACAATAAAATTAATATTAAACCAATTTTTTAAATTATATTTTTAGTTTTATTATGTAATTTCAACTATGTAATGTGTAAGTATTTTTAATAAATTGTCCAATCCTAATCCCCCGGAACCAATTCCGAGATTCGTATAATGTAATCCCGAAATTCCGGAGTTGAAAATATAACACGGGATTGCAAACCCTAAGTTATAGTTTAGTGACGAGGATGGAAACTTGTCTGGTACCCCACTCTCATTAATTTCCATTCATATCAACGAGGTTTGAGTCCCTTAAGATTTGACGTGCTTCGGTTTCACTAGACAGGGATCAAGCATGCAGCTCATCTATAAACTCGCAGGCCGCAAGCTAGCAATCACGGTAACATGATTATTGTAGCAGGAATGTTAAATCAGGAAAGCATATACATGAGTCGCTCTGAAGCCAATGCGGGTAAGTCCATTTTTTGATATTTTCTGATTTTTGTAAATTTTGATGAAATAAATAATATTTTTCTAGCTGTGAAGGTTTCCGACTACTTGCGACAACTTTTTTTTTTAAGAATGGAGATATGAGAATTTTTTTTTGTAGGTTTTAGATTTGTTTAGTACATTTTAAGAAAGATACACTAAAAGAAAGAAGAGAAAAAGAAATTATTATTACTATAATGTGGGTAAAAATTAACAAGAAAGTGATATAAACGCGGCTCATTCTGTGCCAAAAGTTTATGAACAAATTTTGAATTTTTCAAATCTGATGTCTTGCTATGTTATTTCTTTTTGAAATGACCTTCACGATAACAGATATTTTAATTTTTACAAATCTAGATCATTTTATCTTAGTTAGTATATAAAATTGCTTAAAAAAACAGTGATTATATTCACTGTTTTTTCAGTAACTGTAAATTCAGTAATAAAACAGTGATTGATAAATCTGAAGGTTAAAACAATTTTACTATTATACAGAGCATACACAAAAAATTTCAATTAATTATTTTCAAATATTTTTGAGCAATCGTTGGCCCCGTTTGTGCATTTAAAAAAAAACACACACACACACACACATTTTTCTCTCGAGTAAAATGCGTTTTAAAGTATGACATCTTGCTTAAAGTAAAGACATCTGCTTTTACTAAAACGCTTGTAGTTTTGGTTCTATCAACGGAAAATAATAAACTTGGTATTTTTATAAAGCTAATAAGATGGTCTATAAAATAAAATAAAAAAAATCGCCAATTTTGGCAAAATTCACAATTTTAGGGTAGACGGATATCTTAAAGAATTTAATCGTTGTTTTCTTTTTTGTAGGCCAGACGGCCCCTTTTTTTGCTTCTGAATATATTGTATAATAATTTCAGAAGCTATTGTGAATAAGTTCACCTTTTATCAATATTTTTTACATAAACTTTTAAATAAAAATTAAATTCTTCTTCTTCTTTCGATATTTGTTGGTAACACTGAAACACAACAAATTCATAGTAACTGTAACTGTTATTTCTGCTATTTAGAGTTGTTCGAGTTTTATGTAAACTTTGGTTAAAATATAAAAACATTACATTGAAGTGTTTGTGAAAATTATTGTGTATCAAAAACATTAAATAAATTTTCTTTAACTCAACCCTGTAAAAAAATTTGAATTTTTAAAATAATAAAAAAGATTTATTGTAAGGGTATAAGAAATAAAAATTTCAGGGAAAATAGGACACAGTGAAAGTGTAAGTGAAAATGAAACGCTATTTTATCCTAATTCAAGGAGAGTTAACCGTATTGATACAGATACATCGTCAGATAACGAAAATGCAGGAAATAACATGCCGAAAAGTTGGTAGAAACGTAGCAGGGGAATCCCGGGAAATGGTCTGGAAATACTGAAAAACTAAAAAGGATACAAGATTAACAATATCAAAATGGAAATAAAAGAATAATTCCTGCAAGAAATTTGATGATAAAACTTGTAACTGTTTACGGCTTTGTAATTGCAAGATAACCGTTTCTCAAAGAAAAAAAGGCGGTGAAAATTTTTTACAAGCTTGATAATAACCATAAGCAAAATATTTTTTTAATGGGGTTGATTAGAGTTCGTGCTATCAAAAGACAACGACTCAGAAATAACACCAAAGGACCAAGATCTCAGTCTTTTGAATATTTTATTAGACTTAACGGCCAAGATGTTGGTGTTCGCAAAAAATATTTTAAAGAAAGATATCAAATAAGTAGCGGGCGACTATATAATTGTTGTTCAAAGGAAGATCTGAAGGACCACCAGGGGCAACATATTCGTGGTAACAAAATAGATGATTCCCATGTAATAAAACATATAAGCTCCTTACCTGTTGCTTCGAGTCATTATAGAGCTCATAATCCCAGACGCCGATACTTGAATTCAAACCTTTCAATTGTAAAAATGTATAAACTGTATGTCGAACAATGTAATGAAGAGCAAATTGTACCAGTAAAGGAAAAGTTTTATTACCATATATTTTAAACAAAATTTAACATGCACTTTAAACAACTTTCAAAGAATACTTGAGCAAAATGTGATTATTTGGTAATAAAAGAAATCTACAATAGATGAAGAAAAAAATGCGGCTGAAGTTGCCCGAAATTGCCCGTAATAGATCGATTGCTAATGATCGATTAAGAGCTTCAGAAAAATATACGTGTTTAGTTTTGATTCAGAAAAAAAGCATATCAATTTCCAATATCAGTGGCTTATTACGAGAGAAACTTATATGTATACAATCTTAGTTTTGCCATGAAGACTAACGAGGGCTACATGTATGTTTGGCCTATAACCCAAAGATCACAGGGTTCACAAGTTCACCGTGTTTAACTAAACACATTTAATTTTACGCAAAGGATTTTCTAAAGATTACAATGTATTCAGATTCATGTTCAGAACAGAATCGAAATATTAAAACTGCATTTTGTTTGCTTAAATTGGTTCAGAGTGAAGATATAAAAGCTGAATCAATTGAGCTTAAATTTTTATTAAGTGGACACAGTTATTTGCCCATTGAAGCTGATTTTGCAGTTATAGAAGTTTATTCAACAACAAAAAAAAAAGAATCAGTATATTTATAATTTTAGTGACTGGTGTCATATAATACAAAATAGTAAAAGAAAGAATTCTTTCAGCTTTGTCGAAATGAATTTACAAGATTTCCTTTCCACAAAACCATTGGAAGATGCTATTACCAACAGAATAAAATCAACAAGTGAACTAACAGTCAATTGGCTTAATATGTGATGGATAAAGCAAGAAAGTTCGAGCCCAAGTAGCCTTTATTTCAAATATAATTTTGAAGAGGATGATACCTTATTTGTAACTGATATAAAAAAAATTGGTAGACCAAGAATTTTAAAAACTATAACTCAACAAAAATATTACATTCTAATGGCAAAATAATTTTAAAAAAAAACAACAAAAAACATCATGAGTTTATTAAAGTATATACCTTTAATTAAACTCGACTTTTACAGGACATTAAGAACGACACGTGGAGATCAAAATTTACATTTGAATAACTCGGAAGATTTTTGTTATATGATGAATAAATATAAAACTAATGACAACGAATGTTATTGTATTATTTTTACATAAATTTCCTATCTTTTTCAGCTGCCAAAAGATATATCCTAAAATTTTTAGAATGCTGTCATTGTTCCAATAAATACTTACGTTTTTATTTACACCTCTTGTATATATTTTTTTTTTGCAGGCTTACACTTAGAAAAAAAAAGCTTTATAACTTTTCTGATCAAATTACTAAACCTAGAATTTTAAAAGTTAATATATCAATAAACATTAATTTTCTCAAATTTTGTTTTCTGGATTGAACTGCATTGGGTTCTGAACGACACACATATAACGTCGTGGCGGGTGGTACGATTTCTTGTGATTAACTATTGATCTTTTTGCGGAGAATGGATTTGAATGTAGAATATATTCGATCGATAAAGAATTATTTTGTAGAAGTATAATTCATTTTTATTTGCATGTAGGATACAATACAACGCAGAACACAAAAGCAAAAGATATATGCACGCGGTTACATTGCAGTTACAATAAACGGCGCTAATTTTACAGCAAAAACTGAGTTTTTTATATACAAAATACCAATCGGAAGTTCTAAAAATCATATGACTTCCGTGAAAAGCTACTCTGATTGGCTGATAGGTATCGTACGGGGGGAATTACATAATCACTATTCAAAAAGTCCTTAGTACAAAATTTTGAAGTTTTAAAGTTACGATTAAATCCCGTTAGGTGGGTAAACTAAAAGTAAATTATTTACGCGAAATTCTGGAGAATCAGGATCATTACAAATTAAAAAGCTCCCAAGAGAATATATATATATATATATATATATATACATGTATGTATGCTGGGTTTTTATATATTACTATAGCCATTACCCAACAGCTTCTTTGGGTATTTAATGATGCTGTACGACTATATATTGTGTTTTTAAGTTACTGATATCTAAACATTAAGCGTTCGAATGTATTCAAAAACATTCTTATGGTCCTCTCCTCTTGATTTATAAGGACATTACTTAAATTTCTCAAACATAAGTATATATCTTTCACATCCCCAAAATTCTCTCTTCAGAAATGATATCCGCAAGACTTGTGTTAAGCGGATCTGTAATAAACAAAAGAAACATACTTATCAAATTTCAAGGTTGTTGATGTAATAGTCCAAAACTTGATTTTTTTTATGAATTACCCCCCCCCCCCAATTCCCTCTATCCATCCTTGGGAATCAATTCTCGCAAAACCCGGTCTTAGAGGACCTCAACTCAACAAAAGAAACACGTTCCCTCAATTTCAAGTCTGTAGGTCAAATAGTTTCGGAGATCTAGTGATGAGTGAGTCGCTATTCTCCTGATACCACGAAAAAACTTTTTATTCCTCTCATTGCTTCATTTGGAAGAATAAAGTTAATTCCGTGAATATTGTTTAGTTTGAGCAGATTTTAATTGGAATTTTTCGTCGTCGTTTTTTTTCCTTTCTAATTTTAAAAATTTAAGATACGAAGAAATTTTTACGAATTATGATTCTTTGATATTTATTACTCAAATTTTTCTACTTACTCCCTTTTTTGTAAGTGGATTCGCCGATTGCTGACTTCATGAAATCAACTAGTGAACTTCACTTGCTTTTAAAGTTTCACTTGTATGTAACGGAATCTTGGAACGCGATTTTTACCCACTTTAAAAGGTCAGATTAATTCAAAATTTTGCACACTTGTCAAGGAACGATGGCAATAGAATAATTTCATAATTATGTTCCATTATCCTGATCAGACTTATCAGGAATAAACATTTCTAGATTTGGCGACTAATTCCATATATCATTTCAAGATTTAGCGACATATTGCATGTACTATTTTCAGATTTGGCGACTAATTCTATATACCATCTCCAGATTTGGCGACTAATTCCAGATTTAGCGACTCAAATATTAAGGTGCAACCCTAAAGTGAATACACTTGGGGTTAACACAAATAAAACAAACAAAATAAATGTTCTTTATCTGATAAAGGGAAGGGTGGGTGCGTCAGTAATTTCTTACCAAAAAATAAACAATTGTCTAGTTTTTCTGAAAATGGAAATAAAAAAAAAATTATGTTCTAACTGCTAAATATGTTTCATTTTTTATAAAGCGTTGTTTTTAGAAGTGATGGTACGAATTAACATTATAAGCAATTCGTACCATAATGTTAATTCACGTTTAAAAGGTGATAATACGATTGATACTTAATATTTCTTCTTAACACACTTTTATTAGTTTAGCCTGTATCTATAGAGACGGAATCTTTGAAATATAACGATATGGGACTCATCAGAGAATAAATACTCGGAGAGAATAAATACCCTTCAGACCCGTTAATTAATATCCATTGAAGAGCAAGACTAATTCCGGCTCCAAATATCAAACTCAAGAATAAATTCAACAATAAATAAAGGATAGTTTAAAAAAAAGCAAAAAAAAAAACATGCTTTTTTATTGAAGTTCGAACTAAAAAAATAAAAAATAAATTATATTTTAAAATGTGAATATAAGAATAAAATGATTCACGAGAAAATTAATGTCTTTGTGGTAAAAGCGTGGGGCTTTGTACTACATTTTTACACTAACTCAGCATTTCGGAATAGAACTAGTAAGAAATTATAACAATTATAATATAGAGCACACCCCACGCTTTTACCCCAATGACATTAATTTTCCCCTCGATCATTTTATTCTTATATTAAGAATTATTCTTTTTACTTTTTAGTTCGATTCACTATAAAAGCATGGTTTTTTTAAACTATATCTAAAAAAAAATGTACATATTATCGTGTTTTGAAGCACATACATTTTTTTACTTCATGTTATGAGGAATGTCGTACTTATCGTTATTCTAAAAAATTCACGTTTGCATTATTTTTGCCTTTAAATTTTTAAACAACACAAGTATTTCAATCAAACTTTTCACGATTTTTTTATACACTTTCAGAGAATTACTCTATCGCAAGTACATTTTTCACTTTTGATTTCACATTCCAATAGAGTTATTTACAATTTCTTTATTTTCGCTTGTAGAAACTATCTATTATTCCAGTTATTCTTGGAAAAAATACCTATAAATTTTTATCCTTTGTGTAGTTTAGTTTATATCTCCTTGAGTTGTTTTTATATCCTTAAATTGAACACACGTACATACCATTATGAAAATAACAAGAAATAAAGTATTGCTTAGTAGGAAAGAAATCAACCGCAGCCAAATTGTCCAGTCTGTTTTGTTTGGCAAGGTCTTTTTCTCCAGCGTATTTGATTTTAATTTAAGATAATAAACATTTAAAGCGACGGTTAGAAAATATATAATTAAAATGAAGACTTCTTTGAATTTTACCCTTTAAAATATATAATGTAACAACTACTTGGAATTTCAAACATATAGACATATATGCTCAATTTAAAAAAAATTCAAATAAGTTTAAAAAAAAAAATTTTTTTTAAAGAAAATACACATACAGAATACTTAAATAGTTTAAGGTTTTTGGATCCTACTACGATCTGAACCATAATTTTAAAAAAGTGTATAGTGAATATACTTTTGATGTTTAGTGTCAGTTGAATTGGAAAATTCATATCAAATTGTTTTGAGAATGTTATTACAAGAAAACATTATTTAGGGTGCCCGACTACTTGTGACAACTTTTTTTAAAGAAAAAAAAATGGAGTCATGGAGATTTTTTTGTGGTTTTTAGATTTGTTTAGTACATTTAAAAAAATTATGCTAAAATTAAGAAGAGAAAAAGAAATTATTAATACAAAGGGGGGGGGGCAAAAATTTACGAAAAACAACATAAAGAGGCCCATTTTGTACCAAAAGTTTATGAACAAATTTTCAATTTTTCAATTCTGATGTATCGCTATGTTATTCATTTTTGAAATGACCTATCATATCTAAACTCGTCAATGTATAACTAAAAAGACATAATATTATAATATAAGCTTTTTCCAAAAGTTTTTTAAAATTTAGAATTAACATTATGAAATATTTAAAACAATGAGTATTGTCCATAAGCTAAACACAAACATGGTCGGAAATAACTAATTTGTCCTTGTTGACAGTTGAATGTAAGTTAATCCTCGAAGACAGCTGTCTATCAGTTGTCTGATTTGATTGATTGTATTTGTCAACTCAATTTTCAATTGGTACAGTTTTACCATATTTCATCAAAGTAAAAAAATGTAATTTTAGAATAATATTAAGGTATCCGACTACTTGCGACAAATTTCTTTTTAAAAAAAATGGAGTCATGGAGACTTTTTTGTGGTTTTTAGATTTGTTTAGTACATTTTAAGAAAAATATGCTAATTTTAATAAAAGAAAAAGAGATTATTATTACTAAAATGGGTAAAAATTTACAAAAAATAACAAAAACGTGACCCATTCTGTACCAAAATTTATGAACAAATGTTCAGTTTTTCAATTCTGATGTGTTGCTACGTTATTCATTTTTGAAATGACCTTCAGGATAAGAGATTTTCAATTTTTACAAAACCTAGAGCCCTTTATCATTGTTATTATATGAAATTAATTAAAGAAACAATAATTATATTAACATAAGAGACTGTAAATTTTGTAATAAAACAGGGATTGATAAATCTGAAAGTTAAAACACTTCTACTATTATACAGAACATACACAAAAAAATTCAGATAATTATTTTCAGAACTTTTTTAGCAATTGCTGGCCTCGTTTGAGCATTTTAAAAAAAAACACATTTCGAGTAAAACGCGTTTTAAAGTATGACATATCTTGCTTAAAGTACTGGCATCTGCTTTTACTAAAATGCTTGCAGTTTTTGTTCTAGAGAACCGAAAATAATAAACTTGGTATTTTTGTAAAGCTAATAAAATGACCTATAAGATAAAATCATAAAAAATGTCAATTTTCGGCAAAATTCACAATTTTAGGGTAGTCGGATACCTTGAATGCAATTTTTTGACGAAAATTAAAAGGACATATTTTCACAGCATTCCACTTATATGAAAAGTTTTTTTCTAATAATAATACATTGCCTATTTTTCACTAGGACTTCAGTACCGAGGTTAAACTAAATTTTAAAAAAATTATCATTATTTACAGAGTTTTTAATCAATTAAAATAATGACGGTTTTTTTTTTGTTAACATTTCTTTATATTCTGATATAAATAAAATCTCAATAAATACAGTTCTAAATATATTATACATTTCAAAATTTTTAGTTCAAACCCGGAATAGAAGGCCTAGCTATGTATAGACAAAGTATAATAATGATGGAAGAATTTTTCATAAAAGATGAATGTTTTGAAAAGATGTCATCATTTCTTAAGTTTTTTGTCTAAAAATTTCATTTAAATAGTTCTTTTTGTGATATATAATATATTTAAAACAACTTGATGCGTATTTTCTAGTTCAACTGACGAAAAATATTATATTAAAAAGTTATTTTTTATACGCTTTTTCAAAAACATGGTTCGAACGTGGTCGGATACCTTTATAGAATGAGAAAGAATTATTAATAAGAAAAGTTTATATTCTGAAAATTGCTTGTCCAGAAGAAGGGAAGAATTAATATTAATTATAACTCAAAAATCTGCTTAGAATAGGATGCACACACATGCCTTTCATACCAGAAAAGGGGGGGGGGATATTATATATTCAGTGCATGTACAAGACTTCTTTCTTATTGTATAAAAAGTGTGAATTAGAGAAGGTACATGTGTGTGTGTGATGATGATGATGTGTGTGTGTGTATCAGCCTTTCATCTCATCACTAGGTCGATAAATGTTTACTTTGGGACCAAACACTGGGGTTTCGCGCCGGACTGACCACCTGACCGGAACATTTGCTCTTACACCTCAGCGCCCAAAGTCACATATACTGAGATGGACACAGTAGGCCTTGGCCCTTATGGTCTGTTGCTCCACTGAATTTAATGTATATTTATATAGAGAGATACAGATATATACAGATAGAGATGAAACACACAAATTCTTTATAAAAAACAAAAATATGAAAATAACATAATCTCGAAATACAAAATCTCAATTCAAAATCTTAATGGCGAACATAAAAATAAAAATAGCAAAGCTTCGAAATTATATTAAAAATTTATAAATTAACCAAGCGTAACCTCGGACTTAAGACCTATAAGTGAAGTTAATCTTGTTTAATTTCACCAGCCTTTCCCTATTGAGACGATAGTAATACATAAAACAGAAATACCCAAATTCATTAAAATCTCTCGCTCTTTCTCTCTCTTTATATATTATATTTATTTATATATAAAAGTCATTCTTTTGGTATTTTCATGCGAAACTTATTATTTAAAGTAAATTATTTTAGATTATTTTATTCTCCTTCGCAAAGAAAATTCTCAACATGGCAAACATTACAAGTTGGTCGAATTGTCTAATATTATAATTTATTTACTGTTTATTATTTACACAAGCTTAAAAAAACTAACTTTTCTCATTCTACAACAACATCCAGAAGTAGGAATTTGAGATTTTCTCCATCTGTAATCCTCTCGTACTCAGAAATACCATGGAAACGAAAACCAGTTTAAGAAAATATAAATAAGGTTTACAACTATTTGTTATTACATTTCTCTTATGTAAACAGTGTTATCAATAATTTGTTATTATATTAAATACGAGAGAGAATATTTATACCACAAAATTTTATCTTTATACATAACACTTCTCGAAATATAATACATTCAGTAAAGTAGAAATAAATTCACACACACACACAGTTGTTTATTGTTTTCATAGATCTTCAAGTTCCATGCAGATGCCAAAAAGAATTGCTTGATTTACAGCCTGTTTCTCAACCGCGACCTCAAGTATGTTAAATTTTCATTTACATCACGTATTCAGCACAAAGAAAACATCTAAAGCGGTCAACTAACTACTTGTCTCCAAACATACGGTTATCTTGAGTGTAATCGGAAAAAAAAATTCTCAGTGGCGTTTCATTTTGGAAAAGAATATCTTATCACATTTCCCTTTCACCCAGCTAAAAGGTTCGACATAGGTCATTGATTTCAAATGACTGCCAATTGTGTCCTGGGGCTGAATTTGAAAACTTGGAATGGTAGAGGAAAAAAGGATGCTTAAGCAGAAACTGCATTGATGGAATATTAAAAGTATGTGTGTGTGCTCATTATTTTCGTCTAATTAATGATGCTTTATTTACTCATCTGAGAGAATTTATTGCGTCAGTGTTGAACTAGAACTTGTTCTTGTGGTCACCGTGTAAAATTAAGCTATGCTTCTGTAACTTTGCTTTTAATTAATTTTTCTCTTTAAGTTTTTATAATAGATTGAAACAAAATTCTTATAAGAAATAAAACAAATTTTCAGCTCTTCATCAATGTGTGACGGTTCTATCCGTGCTTCTTCTACTAATAGTCCTTTTGGGGAATTTTTGGTCTTTAAAAATCATTTTATTATAAAATTCCTCTTCGAAGAGTAGAAGACGTGATTATATTAATTAAGACTACTATATATAGTCTAGGTTTTCAGGTTATATATATATATAGGATAGACTGCTATTGGAGCAGAGGTTAATCAACTTGAATGTGAATCGCGGATATTTAATATTTGATAATAGAATTACTTAAGATGACGAATCGTCACTGGAGATAGAATTTAGATTAAATAGCCAAGAAATCTAAGCAATTGCCTTGAATAAGCGTTTTTAGTATTAAAGTCTTCTCATATCTCGCGTACCTCGTTAATTGTCGGTATAGTTATTAATTGGGTGCATCTCTTAGACTGGATCGATTGAATTTGAGTTATGATTAATATTGTGAATAAATTAGATTGTTTTGTTGAAATATGGCTAGTGTTCCTTCCAATCCTCCTACACCTTTAAGCTTTCAGGCGAGAACATTTCAAATGTATCGTGTTTTAATAGAAATTCTACGAAAAATAATATACATTTTTAAAAACAACTAAAGTTACTCTTTTAATTAGGAACTGGATAATTATATGAAAATAATTGAGATTCCATTTGATGAGAAATATTACTGATGTGATGATTTTAAACTTATTTTAGAACATGTTTTTGTGTGCTGAAGTTTTAAATATATAAGCTAAAATACGCTCAGAATCAGAAAAAAGGATCAGCACTATTACAGGGTGGTAAAAAGTGAATTTAAGTAATTAAAAGCATATTTAGGAGAATAAGAAAATTACGAGTGTGAAAAAATAATTTTGAACGTTTTTATTAACACCTAGCCTCTAAAGAAAAAATGAATTTTCAGATAAAAAATTATTTGTTCTTACTACATTTTACTTGCTTTACTTATATTTTATAATGTAGAAAAGATAATTTTTATGCCAGTTATATATAATACATATTACATGAGAAACACATAAAATGTACGTAAAAGGATTCGTGACAGTTAACTTATTCGTAAAGATTTTATACTGCAAACAAAACCAAGATCGTCTGTTCTAAAAGTTATAAGAATAAAAAGGCAATCTGTAAGCAATTAAAACAATGATAAAGTGTTTTTTACAGACTATATGTTATACTTGTCACTCCTAGAGTAACTTATTAATTTCAATATTGATATAAAATTCACATATTCCTGTATTTTGTAATGGTTTAAAGAAGTAGTTAAGATCATCAAGTATGAATAATGTGCTATTTATGCAATAATTTTGATGATTACAAATTGTTTATCTACATGCATTTATATTATACATTTTAAGCCACAAATTTCTAGATTAATCGTTCGAGAACAAAACAAAATATTATGCAATATTTTAATTTACAAGCTCTAACAAGCCTTTCACTATTACTGAATGTGTGTGTGTGTGCTCAGTTTTATAAGCAAACGAAATTCTCATATTTGTATAAAATTAATTTTAATTTTTTATTTAAATATATTTATGTTTCGTATTTTTTAAACAAACTATTTTTAGATAGTCTTCTTGCCAAGTAAAAACATTTAAACATTTTATTTGTTTTACATTACATATAATTTTGAGTATCCTCTACTGGAAAGTTTTAATTTAATAGCATCTTATAGTTTGATATATCTTTTTTTCATTAAATAATACGTACTTTTAATCTTCTTATAATTAATATGAAAATTAAAACAACTATAGATTCTTCTGAAATAACCAAATTACTTTTGATAAGATATTAATATCCTAATAAGATAACAATGCTAATTATGTTTTTTTTTCTAATAGGCAGATGGGTCACAGATGAAAATAGAAACATGATTTAATGAAATAAGTATGTGCAAATAAAGCATTGAAACTTCCAGTTAAAATTCTCTCATTGGAAGTCATCTATCGTCTGCGGAAAAAAGAAAGAAAAGTTTATCACTTAATTTACATTTTGTTTTATTCTTTTCATCAGTATTCGATACGGGAAAAAAGATGACGTCGTGTTTTCCCACCTTTCTTTGTAAGTCTTGAAGTACGACCAAGTGACAATCATTAATGTTTTTTCTCTTATATTGGTATGCATTTGTCGTCATAAGACTTTTAAAACTTTTTTTCCCTGTGATTTTCAAAATATTTTTTGAGGGGAAAAAATATATTCATATTACAACATTAACAAAAGTAATATATTTCTATCTGGTGTTTTACCTAAAATTTTACTTGAAAGAAAAGCCTTATTTAGTTTGCATTAGTTTTTGTAATACGATTCGAATTTTTTTGTACTCGAAGTTTGCATTTCAAATTTAGTTTTTATGTTAACAACCATGTCAACTTATCAAAGAGAGAAAAAATAGTAAAAGGAAACTTTATATAAAATAATTTTTATATGGTATGAAATTTTTTTTTTTAAAAAAAGGATGTTTTGTTGTAAATATTTTGTGGTATGAACAATTGTTTGTAGTTGAATTTAATGTTTATTTTTTTTCTTCTTAACTTTGTTCTGTAGCTAAAATATTCTATAGCTTCTGTAGCTCTATAAAGATAAAATTTTATTAAATCTTACTTTAAAATATTAACACAAAATTTATTCAGCAATGAAAAATAATCTTCTTGTTTTTGTTGAAAAGGTCTCACACGCGTGTATTTTTTTAGAGAGAAATTGTAAAAAAAAAAAATGATGAAAATCATTGTCGATCAAAATCATTTGGCCTAAAACAATGCTACATTCGAATTTAAATTAAGAAGAAATAACTGAAAGGCTTAGAGATTTAAATAATCCTATTTTCCTTATTGATTAGATGTGTTAATGTAATATATATCAATCCATGGATAATATTTATTTTCATAAGAGTATTATTTCCCGCAAAAGAAAACGTCGAGAGAATTTTTTTATTTTTACTACATATTTTTGAAAGTTAAACTCATTACTGGTGAAAACAGATGCAAAGAGATTTATTTCTCAGTATCTTGCAAAAAGAAGTGGGTTTTGTTTATCAGTGTTAGAATCATGTTAAAAGTTACTAACCAGGAAGTGAATAGTTACATTTGGTTTATTTTTCCTCTATCTTTAAATTAATTCTCAACTGTTTATTAATTCAACCCGCGTTACAAAACAGAGCAATATGACTGCAAAAGTAGAGTGGGCATTATAATAAAAAAATATTTAAAACAAAAATTATAATAAATCATAAGCAAATTAGGATGGTAATACAGTTTACTAAAAAGAAAATATCGGTAAAAGTTGTTTATCACCACATGATACAGTTTAAACGTGTTAAATCAAGATTTTTAGACATTTAACTTCGTTGATATCTTTAAGACTTAATAGTTCAAGCAGAAAATAGATTTTGCAAAAAGACTTTTTTTCTTTTCTAGAAATATCAAGGCATTATTAGTATCATTATTTTTTGCCTTATTAAAGAATTTTTCAGATATAACCAGATGCAAGAAACGCCTTTAATGTTAAACTCATAATAACTTGTTACAAAAGAACTGCTTGATATTAAACATAGGGACACTCCTTACTACTTATTATACAAATAACTGATAATCTCTGGTTTATTAATTCGGTATATATTACAAGAAAATTTGCATATTAAAGAAATTTAATATTTTTCTTAATTATATTGATGTAATGCTAGAAAATAAGAAGGCGACTTAGCAACACATTCATTTCTTTTAAAAATTTGACAAATTACATTCCAACTAATTTGTATTCCTTTTCATCTACAGAAAGATCATTTTCATCATTAATAGCTTTAGAAGTTATTTTATTTAGAATGAATTAAAGAAGAGGAATTCAAGAAGCAATAAAAACATCTGCAGAATTGCAAAGATTAATTAACCCTTTTTTTATAGAAAATTTCAATCTATTTTTAAAAACTCTTTTAAGAAACCTAGCTGATTTTATTTAAAATTGTTATAAGATAATAATATATTTTAAAACTGTATACAGCCATTAGATTGCTTTAGGAAAATTACAGTTTGGGATTTTAATTTTCAATAACACACATTTTGAGTAAAACGCGTTTTAAAGTATGACACCTTGCTTAAAGTAATAGCATCTGCTTTTACTAAAACACTTGTAATTTTTGTTCTAGTGAACGGAAAATATAATCAACTTGGTATTTTTATAAAGCTAATAAGAAGGTATATAAAATAAAATCATAAAAAAATATGTCAATATATGGCAAAATTCACAAGTTTAGGGTTGTCGGATACCTTAAAATCTGTCGAGAAAGAATGCAATTCAGACACAAATACTTTTTTTTACTGTAATAAAAGTACAATTCCATTCGAATTAAAATACATCTCACATACATTGTGTGTGAGTGTGGTGCAGGTCATTAAAAACTAACATTTCAAAACACCGCATTTCAGTTTTCAGTCCTTGAATTTCACAAGAACTAGACATTCATTCCGGCATTTTTAAATAATTTATTCTTGATTCAAAGCGACCGTTTATGCATAGTAAGCTGCATAAAGTAGCAAACTGGTCCAGCTGTCTATTATTTTAAACATGGGATTTTTGATAGTTTTGTTTGCGGAAAGCAATGCCTGGAATGTGGATTTTGATGATGTAATTGTAACATAAATTAACTTTTGACAAAGGACTGTAATAAAAGGAAAGTATTATTTTATATTGCAGTGCGTGTGAAGCATAAATAGTTTGAACTGAATTTGATACTTTTTAAACTTTACGCGAATTAAAAAAGGGTTTGTAAGAGAAAAAGAGAAGACAATTTACCAACGTATTCTAGTTTTAAAAAAGTTTTCACTTTTAGAAATGTTTATGGTTTGTTTAATGCCTTTGAAGTCAATTTTTTTATTGTGTACTTATTTATTTTTGTATGTTCTAATAGAGGAAGTACGTTCTGAATATTACTGAAGTTATATAATTTTCCAAAATATTTAAGCAAGATTCCTTGAAATCTTTCTTTTGACTCCTCATATTTATTGAAACACATACAAATTGTATAAATTATTGAACTTTGTAATTCTTTTAACATTTTATGAATATATTTAATGTTTTTCAATAAAAAATACACTGAAACTATTTATATATTGATTCAAATTAAATGCATGAGTACGAGTGCCAATAATTTCTATGATTTTAAATTTCTTATCCAAGTTTTCCTTAAAAATAATTTTCCCCTCAAATATTTAAATGCTCAATTTATTTATTTTTAATATTTACGGTAACTATATATTAATGCTTATATATACTTTGTACTAGTAACTATAGAGAATTTAATAATACAAATATTATAATGCATTACTCTTAATGTAACAAAAAAAAAAGGAACATAATTTAAAAATTCAACTAATAAAGATTTCACTTTCAATCTACTTACAATTATTTTTCCTTTCTCTCTCTCTCTTTTTGAATTATTTCTCTAAATCATTTATGAATAAGTAAATGCTTAAATTTTACCTCTGTACTACGTAAATTGTTGTACGACTTTATGCTAATCATATCAAAAAGAAATCTCATTCATACTAAAAATAAAATATTTTTATATTTTTTCTTTTAATTAATTAGTAAGTTTTAAGTTTTGCATCATAAATATTAAAATTTTAATAATTATTCTTAATTTTTTTTTTATTAAATTAAAAAAAACTATTAACTGAGTTGTTATTAAAATTTTACAGCATTTTTTCTCTTAATTTTGAAGTATTTAATCATAAACATATCCAATGTTAAAAATATACAAAAAAATATATACAATTATTAAATTGAAATAGTGTCAAAATCATAATTATATTATTTCATGACAATAAGAAATAACTTTTAAGTTTTTCATATTGAAAACTTCATTCATTACTTACTATTAACTTCACTACAAATTACTATCAAAAGATAAACTCAAGGCATGCATAAAAATCAACATGAAACAGCTGGATACTTATGTCATAGTACTTTCTTTTTATACTAAGTAAGCATGAATAATTAGTTTCAATGTTTGGAATTTGGTATGCATCAGCTATCAGTAAATATTCATATGAAGATAAAATCATTCGATTAAGGGTTAGTTTTTTTTAAAATTCCACTTTAATAGTTTTAAAAAACAAATTATAAAATAATACCTACTAAATTTCCTATTTATATTTCTTGTTTGTAAATATTTGTAATTTTTATGTAGATTGAAAAAGTATTGTAAAATTCAATAGAGAAATAAAACTTAAACAATGTGAAAAGGATACAATATGCATTGAAATCAAAATAACATTTTATTATATTAGTAGTATTTCTCTTAAGTTGGTGTGAAAGATAAATAAAAAATTTTAGATTAAGAATTAATTTAAACAAAGATATATATATATATATATATATATAAATATATATAAGAAAAGTTACAAAAAATAGTTTGCAAACAAATAATTTTTAACTCGTTTAAAACTAAAGATCTTTCAATAAAATAGTAATCCAATTAAAAATATATATAAAATTTTAAATTTATAGCCCAATATTTATAAAAAAAAATATAATAAAAATAAAGGAAACAAAATGACAAATTTTACGGGACATTTCAGTACAAAATTTTTGCATTTTTCTTGCGAGTTTTAATTAAATTTTATCAGTTAGAGGTAATTACATACAATACAACATAAGTTGTGCTTTAAAAAAAGCAGATACCATTTCATATTTACTTATTTATAAAATAAATACTTATGTATAGAAAAATAACACTGTCGAAAAAATGTAACACTTCATTTATCGGATGATGTTGTTCTCAAAGATTTGTTGTACATCAATGTATCAAAATAAAAAGGAAATTATGTGTGGGAAGATTTTCCAAAGTTGTTATGAAATAATATATTAAATGTACAAAATATTCTTTTTTAACATAAACAAAATTAATTTATTGGACAAAAATAATACTGACAAAATTATTTTTAAGATAAATTTTCGATATGTAATCGAAAAAATCATGATTAATATATCACTTCATAAAAACAATACAATACAACAATTTAATCTCTTGATACTGCTCAGGGTTTTGTTTGACACGCATATATTTTATATATAGTATATATAATTTCATAAAAGAAGTCTGCAAAATTTTTAAGAACTTTTTAAACCTTTGATAAAAACAGCTTTATATTTAA
>BMAO01000272.1:0-33286 GCA_019973975.1 Trichonephila clavata | reverse complement strand
ATTTCACAAAACCTATTAGTTTGAAAAGCAATATACATAGAATTTATTTTTTTCAGAATCAGTTTATCTTTCTAATTTTTTCCTTGAAAGTTCTTTCTAAGTAGGTTAAAAAACAATAAAATTTAAGTCTAAGTTTTATTTCATTTTAGCCCGCCATTCCTCGCGCGAAAAAAACGACCTCACGCGCAGTGTTTACACTCCGTTTTTACCGTAAAATTTGCATACAAAGGTGAAAAATGAAGAAAAGTAAGAAATATAATGCATATTACACTTTTCACACGTAAATTAAGTTTTTTTGTTCTTTTTAT
Source organism: Trichonephila clavata (assembly GCA_019973975.1). Taxonomy (NCBI): domain Eukaryota; kingdom Metazoa; phylum Arthropoda; class Arachnida; order Araneae; family Nephilidae; genus Trichonephila; species Trichonephila clavata. The sequence goes on along the minus strand of BMAO01000272.1, from coordinate 32,978 downwards.
TAGGGCATTCAGGGCATTGTTCATACACTCCTTTAGTCTTCGTCCAAGTGAGTGCGATGTTTTCACTGGATCTTAATTTTTTTAAAATTTCGTAGAAGCAGCTTGCTGTTTTTTACATTCTTTACATTCTTCTGTAAATCGAAATCCAAAATACTTCAGAAATCAGCGTCTAGTTTGATGTTTAGTAGATGATTTCTGAGCACTTAAAAAGATAATTTGCGCATTTATTCTCGCAACGTTCAACAACACAAAAAATATTGTAATAGGCTAAATATAGTACATTTTCTAGCCATTGAATATGATGTGGTCATTTTATCAAGGACGATAATTGCTCTCTCAGTTAAATTATCTGGATATATTTCAGTAGAGAAATCATACTTGCTATTATACTCTTCATCATTCTATTATTCCTCATCATACCCGCAAAAAGACTTTCTTCATCCGAAAATACTGTTGTACTACATCTATTAAATACTGTATATATTAAATTACTTAACTATCACATTTCTTCATCATAAGTACAATAATACGCCAATGAATAAAAAAGATTTTATATAAAGCGTGATCTTGCTTTTAGAACTGTAACTGCGATTCCCGCGCCGAGTATGACATACCCAAAGAGGCGGTATCCAAAAATATATATTTAAAATTCACCTATAAACTAAATACCCTCAAAGGATATGACTTAAAAATCAGCTACACGAAGAACTATTCATTTTCCAAAAAAAAGTTAAGATGGAGTGTTGAAAAAAATTAAGCGGTGGGTGTGACATATCCTGCGCGTGAAAAAGCCGGTTTAAATTAAGACAGAAGAGAAATAAATGTAAGATATCTTTTACTTTTTGAAAAATAAGATATATTTAAATTAAACAAATGAAAAAATACAGTGGAGTTCACACATGCATGAAATTTTTCCCGATACTTTTTTTGGTTCATTTTTCAATTTATGTACTATACTGTTCGCAGTAATTAGAACAAACATTTTTTTTTCTTGTCTGAGTTGGTATGTGATCAACAGTTATGCCCCTAAACACCTCAAACTGGTTATATCTGCCCAGAAATAGTGTAACGGATAGACCTCGACTATAATTTACTCGTTTGATTGGTTTTAGTACATTAGTAGTTCACTTGTGAGCCTTTCAGTGTGGTAGTTGGTGGTTGTAATTTTGCGTTCCACGTAACACGTTTTACTTTGGATAGTAGAAAGATGGATTTTACTCCAAAGAAACGTTCTAAAATAATCGCTCTTTATAAAAACACTTCTATGACTGTGGGAGATATAGCTACGGTTGCTGGTGTAAGTAAATCAAAAGCTTCAAGAATTTTAAGAGCATTTCAAGATTCTTAATCATTGTCTCCAAAACGAAAAGAAAAATGTAGGCTCAGAAACTACTCCAAGACCTGATAAAATTCTAATAAGAAAGAGTAAGTCGAATAAGTCTAAGAAAGATACGAAAAGACCTTCGAAGGGTTTCTTGGATTATGGTGTTGAGTTGAGGTCCTCAACTATACGGAAAAGGCTTCTGGATGTTAGCTGTAGGGCAACAATACCGAGGAAAAAGCAATTTCCAGTTCAGAAGAAAATGAAAAAACTTTTATCATGGGCCAAAAATACCGATTCTGATCTGTTAACGACTAGAAGAAAGTGAATTTTAGTAATGAAACTCGTTTATTTGTGCAGGGATACAAAATAAGCAAAGTTAGACGAAATGAATTTAAAACTCTGTTACCAAATCATATCCAACAGATTGCAAAATACCCTTCTAAGCAGATGTTTAGGGGGTTTTCATAACAAATGGCACTGGAAGCTCAGTTCCTTTTAAAGGCATGATAAATTATGTCAAATACTTAGAAATATTAAGCAGCAGAAATGTTCCATAGTGGAAACATTTGATGTAACATTTTAACATGATTTGTCTTCTAGTCACAATTCGATACTGGTCCAGACTAGTATGCGATAAAATAAAATAAAAGGGCTTAATTGGCCTGGTAATTAACCAGACCTTAATCGGTTTGAGAATTTATTACATATTCTCAAGATTGCATGACAACAGAACAAATAATAAAAGTCCTATACAAGTGTAGTTCACCGATGACGCAGTTAAGAACATGTGCGCTGCACTAGTGGAAATACCAAAACCAGTTAAAGAGGTTATTTCTGCTACAGGACATACTTTAAACTAATTTTGAGGGTTCTTTTGTCTACTTAAGGTATGTAATGAAAAAAAGCTAGGGTTTTTGAAAGAATCGTCTGTAATAATGTCCCAATTAATTCGAACAGTATAGTATCTCTAAAGTTTCGTATGTTTGACTTATTTTAATTGCATATCAGTTTTTGTTTATTTTTATCATGCAGCAAAACTATTTTAGAAACATTAATTATTTCTTGTGAAACTTTCTCTATTTTTCGCATATATTTACATATTTCTTCTCAATTTAGAATTTTTAAGAAAAAGTTTTCCTAAATTTTCAATTCACTTTCACCGACAGTTGTCTCATATTTCCTATATTTAATGACTGAAAAAGAGGAAGGAAAAGTTTTTAGCGTTACTCAGTAATTTTTTAAACACACATTTTTATTTTTCAATCTCTATACCATTGCTAAAATAAATAAAAATTTATTTTAGGTTTTTTGATTACATTATGGGGATTTTTTTAATTGATTATTTATGGAAAGGAATTTGATTTCCTATGGCCATATGAGATCATTCATCGATATGAGAACAGAATTATTTTGAGGAAGATAAATGAGAAATTTTCAACAAAAAAAAATGTTAATATACATTCGAATTTTCTTCAAATAAAATAAGTAAAGAGTATCCTATTTGAATATTTTTAGTTGCTATCTCTAGATAATCCATTGTAAAATTTCAATATAATTGTGATAAATTTAATTAATTTTCTATCTTACATCTACAAAACTTAGACTTTATATGGTCAAACTAATTTAAATATCACGGTATCTTCTTGAAAGGCTGTGAATTAATGTGAATGCTAGCCCCAAAGTTTTTCCAAGAGGATTAGTAGGAAAAATGTCGCGAATAGATCCGTCACAGGCTTTGGAAAGTAAGTTGTACATTTCACGAAGAAAGTTATGTATTTTGTAATAAGTTAAGTAAAAATTTTTTCAGAACATGCAATTCCTGTTTCTTGCCATTACAAAGAATTCGATACTATACTAGTGTTCAAAATTAAGAGAATTTTTAGATTTTGTCGATTATCTCTAAAACTACTGTACAGATTTTAATGAAATTTGGTGCGTATATAAGGCTGTTATAATGCAAAAAAAGAACAATTCAACAGTTAAAATTCACACGTGTAACACTCATCGAAGTCGAAATGTATGAAGCAGCAGTTGCAAAATATAATTTAAAAAATAGGAAGAGATGATTAATTCGTTAATAAGAAGTATTGTCCCTTTTTTCAGATAAACAGGCCTCACGCGCGCGCGCGCGCCTGATTTTATACTGAAAATAAGGGATTTACAGGGGTTCTGGTTTTGAAATATGATTTTTTGCGAAAGAAAGCCTTTTTTCCCTATTGGTGTAACTAATGAGTGGTTTTCGTCTTGGAGTACGGCCAAGAGATCCTGCATTATGAAGAACACGTCTAACAGTTTCAGCTGAAATGTTTCTTCCAATTTCTGAGAACATTGACGATGCAAGTTTTGGGGAGCTTAACTTCGGATTTTTCTTTACTGAACGTATTATCTTCCTCTTTGCAGTAGTACTTAAAATTTCCTTACGCCCTCTTCCTGGAAAATTGGCTACAGATCCGGTTTTTCGAAACTTTTGAATTATTTTTTGAACACAACCTTGACTTCTTCCAATTAACGAAGCAATTTCTTGAAGAGATTTGCCATCTTTCGAACATTAAATGACTAAACAACGTTCATTTTCAGAAGTTTCCTTCCTAGAACTCATTTCGTGATTTTAAGATTGCAAAAAAGTTAATTATAACAGTGAAGAACTATTAAAAAGTTTACATTTGTCATGGATGATTGCAATAATAATTTAAAAAATTTATTTTAAAAAAAAAAGTGGTAAGAAACTTGTGGATTTTACCCTCCCCTAAGATTATCATCTCCCCGTCTACTCTCTTAAATGTTTTTGGAAGTATAGGCGGATTTGAATAATGAAGAGACATAGTTGCAAATCACTATATTTATTGATGCTTATTAATCACAGAAGGCTATAATCATGCGATTCAAATTTAAGAGAAATAAAACACAGTGGAGTATGAGAAGGAGTTACTACTAGCGGAACTACGGAATCGCGACTGAATTCACAAAGGTCAAACACGTACAATTACAGCTAAAACACGTACATGTATTCACAATATTCTAAATCATTAACCTTATCCTTTTAACATCGGATGTTCAGTCGTGGTGATGAATTCCTTACAGGGTGGATAGGATAATAGATATGGATCCACACTCGGTAATATGGAATCTTTTCCAATTTCAATTTACTGCTCTCCGGTGTAACTCGTCACGTAACTGCTAGCTAATACTGTCAACAACTGCGTGTTGATCTACCGATGTTTCAGTTCATTTGACTTCACCTTTCTAACTCTTCACTTTACTTTTTTTGTTAACTCGCTAAACCCGAACTTATATAATATATCTCATTTGCATAAATCACGCTCTGGCTCCCGGTGGAGATTGGTTGAAATAAATAAAACTTTTAAGAAATATTGAGGAGGTTAGTGGAAACCGTATAGATCCGTCACAAACTGACAAATTCATTAAGTGATACTCAATTTTGTGACATAGTTTTTCGGGAAATTTTCATATTTATTTCTTTTTTGGAAAAAAAAGGAAACACAAAACTACTTTATTTGCTCACAAAGATGGAGAGACAGGGTTAGAGTATCAACACTGAAAAATTCGATTATTTCACAGTAAAATTTAACTTATTCTGCATAAAATATTTCAAACTTTCGAAGTGTATACTCAATTATGGGGCCCACTGTATGTGTTTGGCAATTAATACCCCTTGTTTAGCAATTCGGTTTTTAGGCCTTGGATAGTTCTCGGAGGAGAGTTGCAAGTTGTATTTGCTCTCCCCAGATAATCCCAGGCATGCTCAACATTGATGAGGTTTGGAGATGTAACTGACCAATTCATTCGGCATCTATCCTAACTTTCCAAGAATTCATCGACCGAATAAATCCAATGAAATAGAATCTCTGTTGCTACAATTGGTTGAATTGACTCATTTCACTTCTTATTTATGTAGTTTCAATGATTAAAACTTCTTAAGAATTAAATCTTGATAAGGTGTCTTACTAGTAATTAGCCTTTTTGGTATTTTTCTTAAATTATGGAAATACTGTAAAGGGCTATTTTCTATAGAAAATAAAGCCTATATCATAAATTATTTTAACTATTTTAGAGATAACTTTTTGAATGGAAACAGTACAAAAATAAAATCAATAATTTTCCTTTTTTTACTAAAAATTTTGAATTCTGACCATCTTTGAGATGATTTCCGTGAAATAACTGTGAAATTATTTAATTTATCCCTGATCATTTTCGTCGCATTGTCATGTGCAAAAAAAAGAATTGGTCATGTGAATAGCATGTTAAGGTATCCGACTGGTTGCGACAACTTTTCTTTTTAAAAATGGAGATATATGGATTTTTTTGTTGTTTTTAGATTTTTTTAGTACATTTAAAGAAAAATATACTAAAATTAAGAAGAGAAAAAGAAATTATTGTAACTAAAATGGGAAAAAATGAGTAAAAATTGACAAAAAATAACATAAACGTGGTCCATTCTGACCAAAGGTTTATGAACAAATTTTCGATTTTTCAATTCTGACGTGTTGCTATGTTATTCATCGTCAAAATGACCTTCAGGATAAGAGATATTTTAATCTTTACAAAAACTAGAGCACTTTTTTTAATCTCAGTTACTAAATGAAATTGCTTAAAAAAACAGTGATGATATTCACATAAGGGACTGTAAATTTTGCAATAAAACAGTGATTGATAAATCTGAAGGTTAAAACACTTCTACTATTATACAGAACTTCCACAAAAATTTCAGTTCATTATTTTCAAAACTTTTTTAGCAATCGCTGACCCCGTTTGATTATTTTCAAAAAATCATATTTCCAGTAAAACGCGTTTTAAAATGTGACATCTTGCTTAAAGTAAAGGCATCTGCTTTTACTAAAACACTTGCAGTTCTTGTTCTAGAGAACGGAAAATGATAAACTTGTTATTTTTATAAAGCTAATAAAATGACCTATAAAATAAAATCATAAAAAAATTTGCCAATTTTTGGCAAAATTCACAATTTTAGAGTAGTCGGATACCCTAACAGTTTAGATTGATGGAACTTTTTCCCAATTTTGTAAAATATATTTCATGGTTGAAATCTTTTCAATGTCTTGAAAGTAATGAAAAACGCGTTAAGGTCTTAGGGGTATTAATTGTTTCTCGAGAGTCGAAAATATAGGCAATTTTCAACTAGATGTAATTCTTTGTGGTTAAAATTAAATAATTCGATCTTTTACTTATTATTTATAATGGAATAAGGTTCAAAACAGTATGTAAATTTTTAAAATATACCGTAAAATCCGGCGTATAACGCACACTCATACTTTGAAGATGCAAATGTTTAATTTTTAGGAATATTCGCCGTATAACACGCATCCTCTTTTTAACACCATTTATTTGCTTCACTTGCATGTAACGGGGAATCTTTGAACTCAATTTTTACCCACTTGTAAGAGTCAGATTAATTCGAAATTTTGCTCACTTGTAAAGGACCAATGACAATACAATATTTATTAATTTTGTACTATTGTCCTGATCAGAATCATCAGGATTAACGATTTTCCCCTTTCACATCCCATCCCGCATCTGGCGACTAATTCCAGATCCCATTTCCGGATTTGGCAACTGACTCCAGATTTAGCGGCTAAAAGATTAAGTTACGACTTAGTTCAATTAACTATAAAACCGTGATTTTTAGTTTTTTTTAAAACTGTAATTTATTTCACGAACAAACCTAAAGTGTACCTGCGCGATGCTCTTGTTTTGAAGTCATTTATTCGAGATATTTTTCCAAGCTTTGGGGGAAAAATAGTATACTTCAAAATAAAACTAAATTTTTTTAAGTTCTTAAAGAGAGAGAATATCGTTTCTTTTAAATAATCACTATTTCGATCTGTGTAGAAATCTAATTTTTTTTCTTTGGTCCTATGCTTACTAAGATTCAGTAGTAAAAATTTCAAATATCTTAGTTTTTTGTGAAACTTAGATGGCCAATGAAAGTGATATATCTATTCCTAATTTCAACTGCATTGTGAAGTATAAACGACCAAATATGAGAGCAGGACGAGTTGCGATATATCAAAATTTTAGCGATGTTGTTAACATTATAACTCCATCCATGGGTTTTTCTGTCAGTCAATCCGATATTTACGGTACTATACAATCCTCAGTGTGGGATTTGTACTTGGCTGAATGCGGAATAGATAATGGACAACAAATTATAATCGTAGCAGTATATATTGGAATGGATGACATTATCGAGTTATAATGACATCGATCATTATTACCATACACATCAAGAGGCTTTACATAATAAAAATTATGACAAAATACCTATGATTTTAAGTGGGAATTTTGATGTCAATTTTGCTTTAGACAAATCTCTACAATTGATTGAATTTTTAAAAGACAATTTCGCCTTATCCCTACAAAATAACAGAATAATATCAATGACAAAATCAAATACTACGATTGATGCAGTGTTTTCGAGATTCTTAAATGAGAGAGAGATATATTGAGAGCAAAACCTATATTTCTTATTTTAGTTACCACAAGCCTTTGATAACAAAAGTATGTACTGAAACACCCATAAGCAAAATGGAAATAGACTAATAATAATGATACTTTTCTATAAATGTATACAGTAAAATTTTTTTTAGTATTATGAATTGAAAATGAAAATTTTGTTTATACTTATGTCTTTTCCATCCTAATTATTTTTTAATTCAGCTTGAAATAATAATGATAATAATAAATTTGTTAATTATATATATACAAGACTACTTTAAAATAAAACTTACTTATACAATTAAATACATATAAGCCAAAGAAGTTAACTTCTACCGCGTGTTCCCACTGATACATGATTTTTTTTGTAATGCGTTTTTCCCTGTATATAAACACTTGAAATTTGTGAATAATTCCTTCTCTTGTATTTTGGCAATGTACGAAGAGCATGCTCAAATAAATGATATGATCACGATCAAGCATCTTTATTTTTTAGACCACTACCACTTCATCACATCTGATCAAATGTAAAATTTTTGGGGGCAAATATATTTCATTGATATATATGTTACCGGCAAAGTATGAAATCCGGCATTCTATACAATGCCAAAATCTAGCCGGCAATGTATGAAATTATTCCTATTTCACACATTGCCTAGGCATTCTATAGAATGCCTAATGAGAAACCGGCAAAGTATGAAATGCATCTCAGATTCATTTCGAATATTGTCAATTGGCAAGATATAAAACTTTTAGCGCGTGTCTCCGGCTCAGAATCTGTTAGTTGTAGATTGCTGTTTGTTCGGAAATGTCAAAATACTCAATTTTACTTAAACTTATTCAACAAAAAATTGGTTTTTTCCTGTGCTACCTGAAAATGGAAAAGAAAGCTATAGTGTTGGAAAATGAGACATGGTCTAAAGCAGGGGTCGGCAACCTTTGTCACACACGAGCCACATGTGGCACGCGGAACAATTCTCAGTGGCACTTTGCACTACTCAAAAAATTTGTAAATTTTTTAATTGTTTCAAAAATGCTCTACTGTGTGGTTCTCTGAATCATATTGGTAGATTGGTTTGACACGCCACAGCTAAAAGGTTGCCGACCCCATAGTCCATAGACATGAAACAACTATTCAACGGTTAGTTGCCTAAAATTCGAGTTGATGCTCGAAAAAAAAAGGTTTTTTCTTAACTGAAATTACTTACTAGAAGTTAATAACTGATATAAAAAATGCTAAAATGACTACTAAGAAGAAACCCAGGGACTATTGGTTGCTGAATAGCCATGATGTGATGTTTGCGGAAAATAAAGGTAAACTCATTTAAGCTGTTAAAGAAAGCGTCAGCACCATACAACAGTGGTCCCCAACCCTTGTTCCGTGGATCAAAGGGTATCAGGTCACTCAAGGAGCATTAAATTATTTCCATTATATTTACTGGGGTGTATTTTTCTTGTGTTTGTGCGACTTTCCATGGAAATCACTTTATATTTTATGTGAAATCATTTTATAATTATTTTTTGGTGCAACTTAATTTTACTCTGAAGGCATGTTTAAATACAATTAAATTATAAAATCAAAACAATTTAAAATATAAATAATCAACGTCCCACCCTCAGTGGGCCGCCATAAAATTATCAAACGTTGACTGGTCCGGAAGGGAAAACTGTTGGGAATAACTGCTATACAGTATTGCGTCACGGATTCTTTTTTTCCCCAATGGGGCTGCAGATTCATATTTTTACCATTTTCAGATCTAGTACATTCTCCAGGGGCTGGTATTCCTTTTTAGTGTGGCATCATGTAAGCGATACCAATTGCCTCCGGTAATTTTGACACCCAGTTTGACGATGTGAACTTGTTCTAGGAATTTAATTTGCCAAGAGCAAAATTAATTTCATAATTCTGGGGATATGATAGAATTCTGAAAGAACTTTCAACCAAATACAAAAATGTTACACGCTATGATATGGAACTGTACATCCCCCTACGTGAAATTTGCCAGAAAAAAACAGAAAATTATTCTTAAAAAAAGGTATTGTAATACAAAACATTTGTAGTGTCTGGCTACTGTTGGCGCAAGATTATGGAATGTTGGAGCTATTTAGTGCGTCTTAGACGGTGGGTTATTGTTTTTAGGAAGAAGGTGTTTGACCCTCGAACGGGACGGTCAGGGAAGAGAGAGTCCCTCGTTTTTTTAGGAGCGCGAGGTGAGGAAGGGCATTGGCCTTGCAACGTAACGGACAGAGAAAGAAAGGAGTTCCGTTGTTTTTGAGAGTGGACTGAAGTTGATGATACTAAGAAAGATAAGATTCTTGGATTTTGTCTATTGCGCGGAGAGTTGCGCTTGTGGTTTTACTATATTAAGAGAGATAGAATTCTGTACTGGTGACACGACGTGCTGTGTCCGAAAGTAAAAAGTAATAAAGACATTACAACATTGATTTTTTTCCCGAATGCCAATATATTGGCACTTGTAATGAGTGAGAAATAGGATGGTTTCTATCAACTTGGAACTTCTGGAGGAATTTTAATACCAAGTATATGCGAAATCTCAATTTGACAATTTTTTTAATGGCAGTCTCATTATTCTGTCAGAGTAACATTTGTACTCTTAAGAATGTAAGTCATTGATATAATATCCTTATCATGACCTTTTTCATACTTTGCCTAAATAGCTTTAGGCATTGTATAGAATGCCTGGGTATTCTATACAATGCATAGGCAAAGTATGTAATCAATCTCATATTTCATACTTTGCCTAAAAACGTCCGGCATTCTATAGAATGCCGGCATTTCATACTTTGCCGGTAACATATACAAGAAATTAAACTATTCTGTTGCATGTTTAAAAGTAATTCTTTTAACGAAAATTGAGAAAAAGGAGAAAAATGTATTTTTCTATTACCTCTATCTTGAGCTATTAGAAAGTATTTTAGAATAATCAAAATGTTTAATTATGTCATTAAAATGACTAAACAATTTTTAAAATTAAGCTCTACATACAAATGTAAAATATTCATTAATAAAATGCAATATAAAATTTAACTTCTTTTTTTAAAATTAATACCCAAGCACCCTGTTCAAGTAAAAGCAAAGAGATTTTTACCGTTTTTAATTCAATGTTTTTGGAGGGGAAAAAATAATTGATTTAGTGTTTCTCGGTAACTTCTTATAAGAGAGCCAAATATATATATATATATATATATATATATGCACTTATTTCAGCCTCTGAATTATATTAATTAATCAATACATTGAAAAAAATACTCATATTTACCAGCGCCATCTATGGAGGAATATGAGAAATAATTAAAAGCGAAATGAATATCTGGTTATAAAAGAGTTTTTTAAGTGTATGTCGAAAAGACATACACTTTATTTATATATATTTTTATATTTATGTATATATATATTTATATATACATATATTTTTATTCCTAGAAGCGCAAAAATTTAAAATTCTTCCTGAAATCAATTTATTTTCAAAATAGCATTCGAGCTTTTGTCCCACTACAGGTAAAGAATTTATGATTAAATTTTTGATTTTTTTTATCATATGGAAAAAGGAGACTGCGGCACACTAAGAGAATCTTCAAATTGTTTTTATAGCGAAAGGAAGAAAGATATAAAGAAAGGAGCACTACCTCAAGTGTCTTTCTTTTAATTTAACTTTGTTTCAAAATCTCGAGTCCTACTGGAAAAAATATTCTTAAAAGATGTAGAGCAAAAGACGCCTTAATATTTTTTTGTCTTATGAACCCCCAAAGGCCTCGTTTAATTATGTGAACCTATACACATGCATATGTATTTTTCTTAAATGGTTATTTATTTGTAGTAAACTAAAGTTAATAACTAAATGGTTAAACAATTTTTAAATGAAATATTTATTTTTGAAAACTTTTGGAAGAGATAATTAATAAACCATTTTTATATGTTGTAAATTGTAAAATTATGTTCACTGGTGAAGTAAAATAAAATAATATATTTTGCATAACTTTAGCAATATTTATTGTACAGTATAATTTCTCCATTGTTCCTTTTAACTTCTTACCAGCATAAGGATAATTTGTATAAATATCATTTTTTAAATAAAAAAAATATTTGTTTTTAGAGGCGAAGAACACAATCAGCGCTTGATTAACTTCTGTTTCATTTTTGAAATTTTTTTCCCTTAAAAAAATTTCAGTAAAAAAACAAGTGATAATCGGAGGGTACTAAGTCTGGTGAATATGATAGTAGGGGGCAGAGTATGCAGTCCAACTCTGCGAATTTTTTGACGAGAAATCGCAAAACCAGGATGAGGTCTGGAAATATCATGATGAATCATGATAATATTTAAACGTTGCTGACTTCATTACTCGACTGTTTCCCAGAAATCATCTATTTAGTAGTAATATATATTCAAATTGAACTTTTCTTTAGCTTTCAAACGCTCATAAGTAATTTAGTCCTTGAATTTTCCACCACATACACACATTCTCTTATTCAAGCTGAAGCTCAGCTTAAAAGTGGAGGCGGCAGGTTGTCCGGTTTTGGGGTGTATCCTTTTTCTTACAATATTTTCCGATTAAATCCACTTTTTACCTCCAGTTATAATCGGTATGAGGAAAAAAATCGTTTCTTTTCGAGCAAGTAGAGGTCAGCATATGACGATTCGATCATGTGAATTTTCCATACTTAATATTTAAGTCTTCTATCTGCATTTTTCATATTATTATTTCATCTGCACCAATCCTAGCTTCCGAATATGGTCTGAAAGGATTTGTTTCGTTAAGTTAAGGTATCAGACTACTTGCGACAGCTTTTTTTTAAATGGAGATATGGGAATTTTTTGTGGTTTTTAGATTTATTTAGTACATTTTAAGAAAAATCTGCTTTAATTAAGAAGAGAAAAAGAAATTATTATTATGGGTAAAAATTTACAAAAAATTACATAAACGGGGCCCATTCTGCCCAAAAGTTTATGAACAAATTTTAAATTTTCTAATTTTAATGTGTTGCTTTGCTATTCCTTTTTTAAATGACCTTTAAGATAAGAGATATTTTTACAAAAATGTGGGAACTTAATCTTTTTATTATATGAAATTGCATAAAAAACAGTGATTATATTAACATAAGGGACTGTACATTTGTAAAAAAACAGTGATTGATAGATCTGTAAGTTAAAACACTTCTAATGTACAGAACTTACACAAAAAATTTCAGTTAATTATTTTCAAAATTTTTTTCTGCAATCGCTGTTTCCGTTTTAGAATTTTCTAAAAAAACCCCACATTTTCAGTAAAACTCACTTTAAAGTACACTCATGTCCATAAATTAAGGATAATGAAGTTCAGGCAAAGAAAGAGACAGAAGTAAAACAAATTTGACTTATTTGTAAAGTCTATTTATTAAACAAAAGGTAAAGAGCAAAAAAGATGCTATATGTTTGACATAATTAATAAAAATTACGATTTTTACTCCCTGGAGCAAATTTCAAAAAAGAAACTATTTACAAAAAAACAGTATAACATGGTTAGTATGATGGTTAATACGGAGTATGTCTCCCGGACGATGCAATACAGGCCTTACAACGCCTACGCATGCTGAGTATCAAATTATCATCTGATCTTGGGAATATTAAACCACTCATCAAGCAATGCCCTCCGAAGTTCCGGTATACAGGTAGGAGGGGGTTGACGGGTTGCGATTCGTCGGCCAAGCATATCCCATACATGCTCTATTGGATTCAAGTCCGGTGAGTATGCTGGCCAATCCATACGGGTGATATCCTCCGATTGAAGGCATTCGTCTACAATGTTTGCACGGTGAGGACGGGCGTTGTCATCCATAAACAGAAATTCAGCACCCATGGCGCCCCGAAACAAACGTACATGTTGTTCCAGAATGACATCCCGATAGATGTGGCCTGTCATCGTTACACTCTGAACATGCAGGTCAGTTCTGGAACCAAGAATAATTCCTCCCATACGAGCCATCCTGCACCCCGTAACGGTGTCGTTTAATGGTGTTCTCTTGGTGGTAACGGGTACCTGGCGCTCTCCATATGAAAGTCCGGCGAGAATCAGACTGCAAACTAAACCTGGACTCGTCGGAAACATCACACAAGACCACTGTTGCGGTGTCCACAATGCATGCTCTCTACTCCAGGTTAATCGCAGGCGACAGTGAGTTGCGATAAGGGGAACACATCTGACAGGCCTACGAGCATATAGACCAATGTGCCCTAAGCGTCTGTACACGGTCTGCCTTGAAACTGTCGTACCGGTAGCTGAAGAGAGCTGACGAGACAGGTCTGATGCTGTGCTCCGTCTGTTTCTTTTGGCAGTAACTGCCAAATACCGGTCCTCATTCGGCGTTGTAACTCGGGGGCGACCTGTGCTGTAACATCTACTCACATTACCATCATCTTGGAATCGTTGCCAAAGCCTGGAGATGACACTCTGGGCGATTCCAAGTTCCTCGGATACTTCCAGCTGGGTACGTCCACATTCCAGTCGTCCGATAATTCTACCACGTAAAAAAATCATCCAAATGCTTCCTTTGTGCCATAACTATGCGGTTATTGCACTGAAAGGCTTTTAAAGCGCTTGTGAACAATTTTACTTCTTTGCCACCATTCCTTATATACCCCTCTCTTACACTCTCGTCATTGTGACGTACTATCCGCGCCATCTGGTGGTTTCCTGTAATTTGCATATTCTTCTTCAAGATGTGTTGATAATTTTACAGGTGAAATTTTTATTTTAGAGTTCAATTTCTGTGTGATTCTGAATTATCCTTAATTTATGGACATGAGTGTAGAACATCTTGCTTAATGTAAGGGCATCTGCTTTTATTAAAACACTTTTGGTTTTTTTCTTCTAATGAACAGAAAATAATAAATTTGGTATTTTTATAAAGCTAATAAGATAGCCTAAAAATGAAATCATAGATAATTTTTCAATTTTCGGTAAAATTCACAACTTAAGTGTAGTCGGATACCATAATACAAATTACAGTAATAAACTTTGTCGATAGTCGTGTTAGAGATCGATCGCAATCTCTTCCCACTTAATAACGAGATGGGATACTTTTATTTCAATTAACAAAGACTAGCGCATGAATATAAATTCAATGATGGAGAGAGGCAGTTGTATGTGTCGTAATTGAACTCATTTATGCCTGTTGAAGCTTGAAATAGCATAATTAGAAAGAACTTAATATTAGATCCAATAACATAAAAAGGGTTAAAATTTTAAAAGATACTAGGGGGTACCCACTGTTCCGCCTAGAAGCGAACCAACCACCGTTGTATACATTATACAACTGTTCCTACTCATAACTCAAATTATAAAACTGTAATTCACGTGTATTATCTAGTTCCATTTTTTTCAATATATTGTAAGCAGAAAAAAAAAAACAGATTTCAAGGCTTTGTCACTGCGTTTTAATTTGTACTTCAATTTGATGCTTCTACAAAAACAATGTTCCTAATCAACTTTTCCTCTAAATTGTACTGAATTTTTATTCCGTCTTTGCTTTTGCACCTTGACAGAGCAACCTACAATTGTCCATGAGTAAATAAAGTGATGAGTAATAAAGTTTCCCTCGATGTTACACATAAACGGACTTTTTCAAAACTCTGATCCTGTGATTTATTAATAGTCATGACAAATCCCGATCTTACAGGGAATTGCGTGTGTTTCTGCACGAATGACATACCCAAATCCTGCCGAGTGTTCAGTGGGATCCTTGGTATACATACCATTTCGCCTTTCTTATTTCCTGATGAAATTTCACACCACAGTATATTCTTGGGAACCTTTTTCACTACCAATGTGGCGCCATTACACAGTCCATCAGTAATACATAATAGCATGACGATACAGCCTAATTTCAAATTCAGTTTAGAGGATCGCATTCTCGATGGAGTTAGTGATAATAGATTTTCAGGCGGATACTGTAGCATAGGATTCTCTTGATAATTGCCCAGAGAGCAGCTAAATAAATTTAATACAGCATCACGAAAAACTTTTTATACATAGAGAGATATAACAATTTATTTATTTAATTTCCGGGGGGGGATACATTTGCACCACTTCTCACCCAGGAGTTCCGATTAAGGATTGCAATACCGGACCAAAAGTTCAATACCGGTATTCGGTATTTTTTAGATCTTAATACCAGGATACCGGTTTTAATACCGGTAATAGAAATTTTAGGGAGAAAAAAAGAAATCACAGGTGTTTCTCTTTGTTTATTTCGCCAGTTTTGTTAGAGAGTCACAAAAAATAAGTCGCCATTTTTATCACAAAAAATAATTTGCAAGTTTTAAATCATAACAGTATATAAGGAATCACAAAAAAATAAGGAACATCTTATTTATTTAAATCAGAAAAAAGGTTAAATATCACTATTCAGTCTGTGGTACTATTACAAATTTTTGGTATATGGTCTTAAAAAGCATAATGCATCAATTGTACTATATGATATGCAAATACAATGTGAATAACAAACCAATTTTTAAAAAATATCGAAATGTTACGCACTTTCTTCGCAACTACAACCTTGTTTTCACATATACGAATATAAGATTACGTGTCCTGCGCATGTGTAGTATCGCACTGAACTGTAATAGGATAGTTTTGGCCCGCGTTCCGAGATGATTCACATATTTTATCACTTCTCTTGATTGTACGATTCAACTTTATATTCCCAATCTAATTAATTCAACCCAATAGTGAAGCATAAAAACAAAAACGTAAACTATTTTGCTATGTTGGCGATCTCCGAACACGTAGTGGAGACAGTTTAAAAAATTTCTAGTAAATACCGAAAAAACGGCATTTAAACTTGTGAATACCGTATTACAAAATTGTAAAAATGGCTCAAAATACCGTTATTCGGTATTCCGGGAGACCTGTATTGCAATCCCCAGTCGCAATTGTATGTATTTGGGGAGAAACAGTTCGTTAACACAATAATATTCTAAGACTTTCACCGCCCACAAGTAAATATAGCTGAACAGTGAAATGTTAATATTCACTCACTCACTCACAAGTAAAAAAAAATTATACTGCAGCGATACAGATTACCCAATAAACAATTATCATTGATTGATTGATTTTTTTCAAATTGGTGCTTAAATAATGATTACTCTTTCGAAAAAATTTCTTTGAATATATATTACTTTTCAGATAATTCACAAAAAATTCCACAAAATGTAATTAACTTCTAATCATGAATTTCTGAATTTTTTCTGCCATTGCTATGCGCGTTTTTAGTATTAAATTATTTTATTAATAGTATTGTATACCATGAACTTTTTTAAGCCAATAAAAGCCTTAAAATAACTCAAAATCAACTCAATGGATCCAATATATTTATCAACTACGAGGTGTGGTGGCCATGTTAAACCAAATTTACTGCAATAAGTAAATGAATGGGTTTTCAGCAAATTACTTAGTGTCTGAGTATAACAAATTACCCTTTTAAACCAAATTATCTAAATTAATTTTCTAACAGTCTATTCAGCAGAATAAAATACACAGCACACACAAACCAATAATAAACTGTATTCTATATTGCAAACAGCATTATGTCCAGTAGTTCATAAATTAAACAGGGAGCTGTAAATGAAGGACAACTGACGTATGCAAGTATAAAGATAGCAAAAAAATTAACAAAATAGTTTACAGAAGGTTTAAAAGAACCATCTTTGTATTTCTAACATTAAGTAGAATTAAAGTTGATTTCTTGATTAATTCAAAAATTAATAATATTTAAGATGAATTTTACAAAATAAAAAAACAATATTGATCATTATTAACGTTCCATTATCTTTACCTAAAGCTTTTTTAAAAAAACTCTTACATTCTGAAAGGTATTTCTTCTTGCCAGATATATCTGTAAAAGTATAACTAGAATGGAATAATAATATTCTAAAACTAAACTAATGGCCACATTAAATTAATTTGATTAGCATGGAGCTCTGCATAAAAGGTGTGTGTGTGTGTGTGTGTGTATTCTGTTTATTTATTTATATTTGCATTTAGGTATTTTAGATTATACAGAAAAAAATTTGAGTCGGGAAGATACATTTTTATTGCATTTTGTTCCAAATATCGTACTGAAAAAATCGTACTTAAAATGTTTTATTTAAAAGAATTTTTACAGTTTAAAAGCAGTTTGCTTATAGCTATAAAACATTTTCTAAGACAAGAAAAAAAAATCAGAAAATTCTGTTTATTTTTCTTATTCTAATTTCTAAACTTGAAATTGATAAATCTGTGTTATTTGTATAACAGAGCTTTTATCCAACATTATATATATTTTTTAATATTAACTTGCAAGTTTCCATGTTTATCTTCAAAAAGTTATTATGAACGCTCTATATATGCATTTAATCTTTATACCATAACTTATCATTTTTCTTTCTTACAAAAAACATTCACTGTGATTGAATACAACATGTTTCTATTCTACATCGGAAACTAATATTATTGAACCAAATTCTATCCAAGAGGCCTTAATAGCGTTGCGGTTCAAATATCCCTCCCAAGTAAAGGAAAAATAGACCAAGGTTTTATTTCTCGAGATATATGGAAAGTATTTTTGGCTTTGCTTCGGCGTATTTACATTGAGGATTTTTTGATACATTCATATCTCCTTTAAAAATTCCGAAAGTTTTTTGCATTTATGTATGTATATATAATAGTTCACAGAATTCTGAAATTGTAAAGACATTCAGGTTTTTAATACATGAACTATAAATACAGTTACTTAGATACGTCCGCAAATACTGTTCATTTTCAATATTTATTTTTGTTTTGTCATGACTCATTGATGCTATGTAACGCGTTATTTCTGATTATACGAATATATATAATCGTATTAGCTGAAATGTACCGCCAAACCAAAAAATTTTATAAAGATATTTAGAAAGAAAATAATTCTTATTTAATGCGGTTCAATTATTTTTCATACGAGAATTTACATAAAATTCTTTTAAATAAACATTTATTTAATGATAAGTAACAACACAAGTTACTTTAACGGCAATAAAATTAAGAAACGCTAAAAAAAGTTGGATTAACACTTGTTAAATTCTATTACCTAGACCTCGAATTTTATTGGGAAATGATTAGTCAAAAAATATCGTACTGTGTTCAAGTACTTAACACTAGAACGTCCGATATTTCGATTATCCTTAAACGTCCACCGATGTTATTTCGACACCACGATATAAAATATATAAAACAATTGTTTTAACTGAAAATTGCTGGACTATTGTTCAGTAGGGCTTAGTTTTAAGACTTTGTAATATTATTTCATGTAATTAACATATTTTATGACCCTTTATATCATAAAAAATTAACGTTGATATTATGTTTCGCGAAGCCCCTGCTTTGTCGCAAAACATTTCGAGTTGAAAATCTGCCAGGAACATTATTATTATCCGGTATCCATTCTGTTTCATCCCTAATGACATATATACATATATCATTATCAATTATATCTGCACTTTGTGGAATATTTTCAATTATATCTGCACTTTCTGGAATATTATCAATTATATCTGCACTTTCTGGAATATTATTAATTATTTCTGCATTTTCTGGAATATTATCAATTATATCTTCACTTTCTGGAATATTATCATCTCTCTATATCTTCACTTTCTTCATTGCTGTGGCTTTCAGCGAATCTTATGACCTCATCATAATCTATATTAAAGCAAGACTGCTCACTACCACCCGATTTCTCCGAATTCTCTCGCAATAAATTAGCATCTTTATCAGGCCTAAGGCCTTTTCTACTAGCCATCGTTTCAGGGTGTCTACTCCACACAAGGTTCGAAAATCGAATTAATTGTTTTTATCAGCAGATAACCAAATGATATGTAACGAAACACTTAGACACAACAATTTTAGAAAATAGATTCGTTTCCGCTGTTAACTCAATAACACTGTATTCAAGGCCAAATAAATACCGGATAGTACTTCGAGAAGTTTGTTTTACTAATAATAATGATAAACGACAGCTATTTATGATGATAAATTGCCTTGGTGTCTAAATGACATCAGCGGACGTTCTAGGTATATTTAGTTGTAAAATTTCTCCTAATTAACCTAAAACCACAAAACTTTTACTGTGTAATTATCATGGAAAATAATTTAGTCAGGAATAATTTTCAAATTCCCTGCAAACATGCAGAAAAGAGAACAAACTGAACAGGCCCCGGTGTCAAACTGACACCGATGGACATTCTAGTATTAAGATTCATACTGTGTGACTGAGTGAATGAATGTTTGCTTCAGTCACGTCGTACTATAAAGCTACAGTCAGGGTTATTTCTGACGAACCTCTTAATTTTAAATTAAGATCGAATGCAAAGGATGAGCCTGAGCTGGCCTCTCACTCTACTAATTTCCATACCCGGATAACTTAAGAACTTTGAGCCATGACAAATTTAACATACTTAAGCCCTTCTATATGGCGGATCTTCAGGCACTAACGCTTGAACTCACGACAAATTTGCCATGATTTCGTGATCATAGAACTAAGTACCACGACCATATATATTGCGGGATATTGAAAGTGCTAAGACAAGAAGCAGTGACCAGAAATTTATGCAAATGTTAAGGGACTCGTTATTTAGAAAGATATGAGGTTTCAACGGAGCGAACCAGAAGAAAACGCGATGCTCGTGCTGTTATTTCTACATTGAAAGTCTTTGGGGATATTTTTTTTATCTTATATCAGAGTGAATGTGCTATAGAAGAAAATGGGTAGCCACCAATGAAGGTAGTTCCAGTAGACAGCCAAAGTGCATGATGATGAACAAGGACAGATTCATCTCAGCTGACCCTACCTAGACACCAAGGTGGACAGGTTTTGGCAAAGATGGTTGGACTGAGGAAATATGGAAGTTTGAGGAGTGCCTGAACTTTCAGAAGGACATCATCACACGTGAATCAACGTTCCTACAGCAAGTGGTCTTGGACCTTAGCGTTGTGGATGATACCTTTGATGCTTCCATATGGACCAAAACCATTAACCGTCGACTGGCTGGTAGAGGCCTTTACTCACGAAGTAGTCCTTTAAGATGATTGTCATTGACACCATAGCACAGATAACACTCTTTACAATGGTGCCAAGCTAAAATAAATAGGATGACGGAATGGTACACAGGACATACAAGCTACAACTCTATTTGTTCAATAATACGACAGTGCGAGCGTGACGCCCACTGAGTGACAGGTCTAATAAAACCAGTTGACAATGAATAATTATAGTTTTGAATGACATTGCGTGTGACTCAATCTAGTTATTATTCAGAGCACAATGAAACGCCTTACGATATGTAAATGAGGTTCTACAGCTGGTGGCATTCTTCTTCCTTCAGGAGAAACCCAATGCCTTTTACCAGCAGGATAATACCTGACCACACACTATACTCATCCTCCATATACTTTTCTTCCTTCCACAACCAATCAAACAAGAGTAGGATGATGTGATAAGACACGACTTGGTAACTCTGCCATTTCCACGTTTAGAAGCCAAGGTGAGATAAAAATTTGACAGGGAATACAGAGCCGTCCCTTAGGACGCCATTCGTACTCTCACTGACTCTATAGCTGGACTTGCTGATTCGTGTATCGCAGCCCTCAGTGGTCCTACGACTTATTGAGCACGTGTACGTGTTCTGTGCTTCGAGTATGATTTAAAAATAACAGTAACTTATTGTTTGTTGATTTCTCTCTCTGTATACCGAATACCTTCACTTTCTCGACTCACATTCTTGGTTTTAAGGTTACTTAACGTATAAATAGAGAAAAAAATACTCACTAACAAACATCTTAGCAAAAAGAGAAATTATAGAAATTAATTTATCAAACTCTCATTGATATTTCTAGAACTCTTTTTTATAGACAGAGATATCTCAAATAATGACCATATTTTAATACCCCTTCCACCATTAATAGGGATATTAAACCCCCAATAGCTATGAGAATTTGGAAAATATTAATAAGTGTTCTATCCCCTCCCTATTTTTATGACTGTACCGTAATGTCTATAAGATGTTTTATGTTTGTATTGTTTTTATTTGTTCTTGTTGTTTTTTAATCTTGAAGAAATGCGACATTATGAATTAAAGTAATTTGACTTTTGAAAAATCTTAGTTTCTCAATCTTTTTTATCCTCGTTCTGTCTCTACCCATATCAGTGCATAATTTATTCAATCAAATTTTATAAAGTAATTTAATTAACGATATACATTGCATGATATATTCGTCTAATTATACCGAGTAGTGTAAATGATCGTTTTTCTGAATTGATTAACGAACAGGAGGAGCATTTGGCCTTGCATTAAAAGCATTCCTACCGCTTAAGGAGGAGTCATGCAAACACAAATTATTTTCACGTGTTTGAAAGTCCGTCCCAATTAACGAGACATGTTATTATCTAATAAAATATACATTAACACCAGTGCGTGTTAGCCATTAGGTAGAGTGTCGATAATTAAGTGGAAAAGCCTGTGCGTGTGAAGGATCATTCATTTATTTCATAAAAAAGTTCAGAAAGAACCAAAGGCTTATGACCCTGAGAATGAGGAATAAGCGATTATAGAAAGCATTGTGTGTGCATATATTTACATTACGTTTTTCTTCAAAATATATTAAACTCGTTGAAAATTACCTTCAGTTTATTTAAACCCAGAAATCTAGAATAGAGTTATGACTTTATTTAAGGTTCGCATAGCGTCGTTATATTACACAAACAAATGTTACATAACAGCAGCAACACTCGAAAAGTTTACAATAAAAACAGCGCCTTTCCTTATTCTAAAGCACCTAAGTATATACACTCCTGTAACCTGAATGTCTAGAAATTTTTTCTTCACTTCGCCAGGATCATAATGAATTAAAGAAAATCTCTTTAAAGAAATTTGGATTATAAAATCATTACATATATATACACACAGGGTGGCCATAATTAAACTGCAAGTGTTCAAGGGGTGCTGGAGAGAGAACCACCGGGAATATTCTAGTGAAATTAGGTATCTACACGTTTCAGAACATGCGCAAATTAAATAGGCAAAAAAATCGCCATTTTTACCCGGTAGATGGCGCTGTACCGTGTTTCAACTCTCACCGGTGGCATATACAACTTCCAAAACTGATAGATAGAGCATAATAACATTTTAAGAGGCATATAAACAATATAAAACATTACTTACATTTCATGAAAATTCCATACAATTCACTTTAGTAATTCATTTTTTAACAGTATCATGTAATCAAAAATTAACGTAAATTAAGATCACAAATTAAACTATCCATAAAGACGCTTTGGAAAACAATTAAACAATTATTTATTCATTGAAATTATCACATGATGTGCTCAATATGCGAACTACCAGATGCAATCACATGCACCGAAGAATGTGGCCTAACACTCTTTATGCACAGTTAACCAGGGAAGAGATAATGTCCGAGTCACACTTCTTGCGCTTACTTGTAGCAGCGTACTGGTTCCCGAACTGCTACTTTTAATAGCAATAGCGTCATCAATTTGTTGCACTCTTTCCGGGTTTACGGGACGCGCGCCGCCCTCTTGTGCTTGGAATAATGCCCAGTTCTTCTGTTTCTTAAAATTTAGAAATCATATTTTTCAATCCATTGACACACTCATTGGACCTCTTCTTAATCGTTTCATACTCCGGTATTCTTTCAGAGTTGCTGAATAATTGCTACCATTCTGATATAATATCTTCACTAACAATGCACGTTCCTTCTTATTCAGAGTCATGATTGACCATTGCTTAATGTGGTCTTATTTTTATACTGTTCGATGAGCTTAAAATTTGCATATATGCCGTCGATAAGCATTAAAACACGGAACAGCGCCATCTATTGGGTGAAAATGGCGACTTTTTTCCTTGCATATTTGACTTGCGCATGTTCTGAAACGTGTAGATACCAAATTTCACTAGAATATTCGCAGTGGTTTTCTCTCCAGCACCCCTTGAACACTTGCATTTTAATTATGACCACCCTGTATATATGCTTACACACATGATTATATATTAATATACATATATACCTCCTTTTTATTCGAATCTAAGCCGCCATCGATTCTAAGCCGCAACCCAAATTCTTACGAAGTTTCTGTGAAAAAGGAAAAATAGTGTAAAGTGGATTATTGATATCCAATTTTACAAAATCAAAACAAATTTGATATAAGAACTAAAAAGGAGTGAATTACTAGTTATTTTATCAAAATTATGAACTTTTAAATACATACATGAATTTGTAATTGCTCTAATTGCCTCATCCAACAATTTTTTTCCCCCCCTTCGATTCTAAGCCACGTCCGATTTTTAGTAGCTATGGCTTAGATTCGAGTAAATACGGTGTAACATTTCGAAGTAAGTATGAAAAAGTTTTTCATTTATTCTATTTTTTCTTGTTCAATAATACGGCTGTGCGAGTGTGGCACTCACTGAGTGACAGGTCTAATCCAACCAGTCGACAATGAAGAATTATAGTTTTGAATGTCATTGCGTGCGATGCAATCTAGTTATTATTCAGAGCACAATGAAAAGCCTTACGATATGTAAATGACAGCTGGTGGTGTTCTTCTTCCTTCAGGAAAAACCCAATGCCCCCCCCTTTGACCGGCAGGATAATACCTGACCACACACTATACTCATCCTCCATATACTTTTCTTCCTTCCCTTCCACAACCAATCAAACATGAGTAGGATGATGTGATAAGACACGACCTGGTGACTCTGCCATTTCCACATTTAGAAGCCAAGGTGAGACAAAACCTCACAGCAATGAAAACTAATGCTAAACTTCCCTGAATTTGTGGATTATATAACTAATAAATTAAACTCAGTTGCGCAATAGCCCATGAGACCTAAAACCTATTGTGCCCCTCTCAGTATGCGTGACCATTGGACGCTGAGGTTCATGAGCAGATGACCCGATCAGGTATCCATTGAAGCATACCCCCCCCCAGTCCCCAAGAAGCTTGGTGTACTAAATTATCGACCCACTGAAGAGATGAAAGACTGAGTCGACCTTGCCCAGTTTAATGATAGAACACCGGACCTGTGGTGTAGAAGAGCGATACGCTATTACTAGGTCACTGGACCTCAACTAATAAACTACAGTAATTGATTATATAACTTCAATAATATATCATTAGCTTTCAGTTTATGCTTCGAATGGAGAGTAAAGTGTGAGGAAGTATGAACTAAATCCATAAAAGGAAATGGAATCAAACTGGAATTTGAAGCAGGAATGCTCTTTTCTGAAAAAGTATTAGCTTAATTTTTTACTCGAATATGTACAGTGGGAAAATAAGTATTAAGCGAATAGTGTAATTTTGTTTAAGCTATAATTTAATTATCCTAACACACACACGTATATATATAACATTTTACTTTAAAAGATAATCCCCGAGAAGTCGAAAAAATTATATATTGTCTACAAATTAATGGATATTAATGCTTTCAGGAAATTATGTATACTTTCTAAGTATACTGCCCAAAAATATTAGGAGAGCAAGAAAAAAAGTGAAGAAACCGTTGCGAGGTAGCCATAAAATGGAGATTCTGGTTTAACAAAATGCAATACAGAAAGAAAATAGAAGCAAAAACAATTGTTTGGGAAATTTGGAAGGGTATAAAGAACACGAAATGAGGCTTTAGGGCAACAATTCGCTTACATGTAAATGACAAAAAACTGATTGCTTGGACATAATACTGGATATTTAACATTATGCATGGCCCCCCTTCGAAATGCAAAGACTGTCACACACCTGTTTAGCATGGATGCGATGAGATTAACGATGAAATTTGGGGGATACTGTTCCATTTGTAACTGATAGGAGGCTGGCAAGCAATGTAGCTGTCCCCCAAATAATCAGTAATTTGTATATCCCCTTGTTTACAGGATGTTGTTTAAATTCCTCGGTCGGGGACCCAGGAACGCAAGGGTGAGAACACAGGGTTGAACGGACTCATAAATTTAGGGTAAACTTCTTAACTTTTGTAACTTTGCGCTTGGTCACTGTCCAATGACGAGGCTGGACAAGGAGTGCGTGCAAGCACAAAGGTGGAATTTGCCCTCACTTAAAAGGGGGTACCGAGGACAATTTAGAAGCAGATTAGATTTTTAATGTCAGAATAAACTTTCTCTTTCGAAGATTTAAGTAGGCTTGATCGGCGGAAATGCCAGACCTCCCATCATCTTGTCTCCCGTTTCAGATAAGTGAAATTCCAATTGTTTGTTCATAGTTCTTATTCTTCAATCTTATTAGTGCTTAATCTAAATTTCGTAATATGTTTTAATTTGTAATAAACTAATTTAATTTAATTTTAATCCGAGTAATGTCATTAGTTTTGCGTTGTCTCAATAACTCATTTAAAGTACTAGCCACTATCATTATGCGGACTAAGTTAAATAAGCGAACCTGGATAGTTGTTAAGATGTTAGTTTAAAGTAAAATTAGTCAGCGCCGCATCATAACGAAGTGTAATCTCCAAGTCTTGCACAATAGCAGGAGGCCATGACCTTGAGCAACGCTTCATCCGGTGTGCCTCAAACATACGATGATGATCTCAATTAGATTAAGATCTGGGGGTCATGCTGGCCACTCCATACGTTGCATTGGTTCAGCTTCAAGACGATCCAGAAAAGGAGATGTATGGTTTCAGGAATTATTCTACATTAAAATAAAGGAATCTCCAAATGACTGCAGCGTAAGATATGACATGAGGTCTCAGGATCTCGCCTGCATACCTTTGAGCCATCAAATTGCCATTCTAAATTATATGAAGGTCAACTCCAGTCCCTGCCATCAAACCACCACGTCTGTAAAGCGATCTTTCCGAAACGAATATTGAGTTATTTACAGTACCTCTTTCTCGCCATACAAAAACACTTCTGGTGTAATAGTCTCAACTGAATCGGAACTCGACTCCAATGTTGGTGTTCAGCAGCCCAATTTCTTCGGGCTGAACGGTGTCTTCCAGCCAACGGAATACGCACCATTGACCTACATGCATACAGAGCAGATTGATTCCTATTTCAGATTGTTCGCCTTAAGAATTCATGTACATTTCATGCTAAATTTAAACTTCATGTAAAATCATGTTCATGTAAAATTAAAAACTGCAGCTTGAATGTACATGTGCGTTATACGCTGGATTTTATGGTACTTACACTTAAGAGCCAAAACATTATGACCACCCTTACATTTTGCAAAGAACTCGCCTGGATGACGTGGAAGGCACGTGATCAGGTGGAAGTGGTATTTAACTGCTGCTGGAGAGTCTGAAGGATCATTCTTTCACTTACTTCTGTGTGTGATGGGAAAGGCTGCGGATCTAAGCGACTTTGATAGAGGGCATATTGTAATGGCACGAAGGCTGGGAACAAGTATTTCCGAAACTGCACAACTCGTGGGTTGTTCGCGATCTACAGTTGTTAGTACTTATGCAAAGTAAATGAATGACGGTGAAACCAGCAGTAGACGACATGGTGTTGGACGTCCACACGCTACCAAAGAAAAAGGTCGTCGGAGACTGTCTCGCATGGTGAAGCAAAACCGAAGCCAGACAGTTGCTCAGCTGACAGCCCAATACAACGCAGAGCCAAGTAGAATAGTATCGGAGCACACTGTTCAGCGGACACTGTTGGATATGGGGCTACGCAGGAAACGTCCCACTCGTGTGCCTTTGCTGACCAAGCGTCATCGCCAATTGTGCCTGCGCTGTGCTCGGGAACATCGCGACTGGTCCATGGATCAGTGGGAGAGAGTTGTCTGGTCAGATGAATCACGGTTTGTCATTCATCACTCCGATGGCCGTGTCAGGATACGCCGTCTTCCAGGCAAACAGTTGCTCCCTCATTGTACAGTAGGTCATACACAGACCGGTGGTGGTGGTATTATGCTTTGGCGGACGTTCTCTTGGGCGTCTCTGGGACCCGTGGTTGTGGTAGAGCAGGAATGCTACAGGGTATCTGAACATCATTGCAGACCAGTTGCACCCTTACATGACCTCTGTTTTTCCAGCTGGAAATGGAATGTTCCAACAAAACAACGCCCGTGTCATAAGGCTAAAATTGTGTTGGAGTGGTTCCAGGAACATGATGCTGAATTCCAGTTAATGTCCTGGCCGCCTAACTCACCGGATCTCAATCCTATAGAACACATTTGGGATGTCATGGGACGGCAGCTCAGAGTTCAAAGACCACCAATTCGCAATATCTCGGATTTGCTTGACCGTTGCTTAAACATATGGTACAATCTGTCTCTGGCCATCTACCAAGGAATTGTGGCATCCATGCCAAGGCGGGTTGAAACTGTGTTTCGCGCCAAAGGTGGGCCAACTCGTTATTGACAGGTGGTCATAATGTTTTGGCCTTGAGTGTATATTCCTCATATCATAAAACTTCTAATTTCAAAATGCTCCACAATCCGCTAAAACAGCAGAGAAAAAAAAAATCAAGGTAAAAATGCGATTGGAAAATGGTGAGCATTTAAAGCTCAACAAATTATTGTATAAGGACTAATTATAGATCTTTTTGTCACTAAATGTTTTTGAAATTTGGAAAAAAAATATTGAAAATAGTCTGCGTGAGTAATTCGATAAATGAATTTCTTTCAATTTTCTACGAACATCTTTGAATCCAAAAATAGGATTAGGGAGAGTCTGGAATAAATGTTGCTTAGATTTGTCTGTAATTTATTGAAGTCGATTCCATGAATATAAATTTCTTTTTTATTAAGTTGATTAATTCGCTCATTAACAGCATCATTCAGTTTCTTTTGGTCCATTCATTTTTGTCTACTAAATAGTAATTCTCTTGATAATGATGAGAATAAAGAGAAATAAATGAGAATAAAGATGCAGCTTTTTATTAGACGATTTTTTAAAATCTATTCCCTCATTGTTAGGTCTTTCCTCGAACTTTACGGGAATTTTAAAATATTTTAGAATTGTTTCATTATTTTATCAATCATGGTACTTAATAAACATATACATCTGTACTAAACCTTTTTTCTTAATATTGTTCATTTGAGAGAAAAATATTTTAAACTAATGCATTTCTGAGAAAATCAGACACTTTTATAAGGAGATATTACAATTAATTTATGCAGTTTCTTGCATAAAATGTAATTTTTAAATAATTTGAAGCATTTTCAAATAGTTACTAAATTTTTTAGAGTATTTTGCAGGTTACAAAATCTCTCTACAAATAAAAAACGTTCACTAACATTATTTTTTAACATTTTGATTAACATGGTTAATTATTTTATTTTAAAAAAAGGATGATTAATTATGTTAAATAATTAATCATTGCATCGTACCAAGGTTCTCAACATTTTTTTTTTTTTTGAATTTCAAGAAATTTTTTTATTTTTTGAATTAGGTATGGATCGGTCCTGAAGTTTGGGATCCCCAAAGTTTTCATTCTAACTTGAGGGCTGAAAAGTCATTGTTATAAACTATATGCGTTTTGATGATCAAAATTTGAGTAACTCAAGTGAAAGGTACAAATTAATGCACCACTTTATCACCATCAAGTAGTTTCATGTTTTTCCCAACACATACACATGATAGACAAAAAAAAATACTTAGTAGGTCCATTAGTTCTGATACAAAAATTTAAGATAACCTGTTGTTATTCAAACGCAGCAGATGATTTTAAATTTCATTGATATAGATCGTCTGCAATATTTTTCAAATAATTGTAGTCTTCCACGTGCGGCAGATATTTTTCTGCGTCATAAAAATAATATACCGTCGGTGATTTTTAAGGCTTTTAAATACTTAGACATAAAAAGATATTCATTTATGGAGCCAATAACAGATTTTCGAAGAGCAACAGTTTTCCAGACTGTATTAGAAGCGGTCGTCCACGCTTGGTGAGAACAACAGTTCTCGTCAATTCAGTCAAGGTGAAAACTCGTCAAAATCCTCTTCGAAAGATGACTCTCTTTGCTAAACAGACGAGCGTGTCAAAAAGAACAATGTGTCATACGGAAAACGAAAACCTCAGATCAAGAGGTTATCGAAAAAAAACTGGATATTTTCTTGCAATGGAATGAAAGCGCCAAAGTGATACCTTAAAGCAAAAGCACTATTGCAGCGGAGCGCTTGTAACAAACACTGACAAAATCTGTTACCCAATGAAAATATTTTTGATACTGAAGTATCTTTCAACCACCATAGTGATCATGTATATGTAAGAATTGCCCAAGAAGCTAAAGAGAAGAAAACATCCGACTTCTGTATTGGTTTGGGAGATGTTAGCTATGAAAGCGTCTCAGAGATTCATTTTAGCAAGAAAGGAGTGAAAAACAAGGAAAAACTTTATCAAAACAGTAACACAGAGCCAACAGTTAAAACATTGAACATAAACCTGATCAATGAAAATTATTTGACTTTTCAATAGGATTCTGCTCCTTCTCATAAGACGAAGGGGTTGTTGAAATGAATGTGCCGAAACTTCATAGAAAACAAATATTGTCCTTAAAGCTGTCCATTTTAAATCCATTCGGCTATAAATTGTGGTCAGTAGTAAAGTCAAAGGTGCAAAAAATGACATTTCAGTTTGAAATATCTTAACCACTCTTTAAGAAAGCAGCTATGGAAATTCTCATCGAGGATGACTAGAAAGAAGAGGGATCAAAGAGACTTAAGGCCCATAAAAAGGAATCATTTTGAACAAAAGGTGCAATGTGTTAAATTTAAAGGTAAAATAAAACTAAGAAAATTTGCAATTTTGATTATGTGGTTTTTAAATTTAACCCTCCTTTATATGTGTATCAAAGTTAATGACGCGACTAGATAGAAAACATAATGAAAATGAAGCGAAAATGAAGCTCTTGGACAAATTGGAGCTTCACAGATTAGATAATCATGCCCATGTTAAAAAGTGCACATCCCTTATTACTGACATCAATGCCAAAAATGAAGTTCATAGTTTCAAAACTTAAACTTTGTTGATTATAAAGATATCATTTTGTTAGACAAATCGTCTTTCACTCAACAGAAAATGCCCCACTTTTGTTGTATTTATTAGGTTATATGGAGAGAAATGATTCCCTCCAAATCGATTTTACGTATGGAAACATTTGCAGTATTGTAGCATTGTATGTATTTATACCTGTATACGCATTAGAATGTTCCTGTATTTTAGAGTTATTCACCCTTTGTGAAAAAACTTACAATTAAATAAGGACATTTTACTTCATTAAACCCCTGTTTTCCTCTGTAAGTTATTAATTGTTGTAATCACGAGACTAGCAAATTATTACTGACTCATTTACATGAATTACATAAAAAAATTCTTCCCACTCTTACTCTGTAAACATCTATTAATGCCAACTCAAGGCAGAATATTTATTCTTAATATCTTTAAAAACTTATAATATAAGTTCTTAAAATTCCTTTCATTGGCAGCAAAGCACTCTTAATCATTTTTCGGAAGTTTGAGATATGAAGTTCTATATTTTTATAAATTTAAACTTCTACCTTTTTCACAGTAGAAACTGATCAATATATTTTACATGTCGATATTCGCTCTGGATAGAAAATTAATGTTCTCTATATTTCAAATTCAAGTACTTACCATATCAAAAATGACGTTAAATCGATCCAATTCGTTCAGAAATAAAATTTCGAAAAAAACCTTTTATCGATATATCTATCTATCAGTTTTCGTCTATATATTAGATATTACTTTTATGACTCGAGAGAGATTTTTTTTTAAAAATATTTTCACAAGCTTTCATTTTTGTCATGTGTTTCGGCTAATTGTACAAAAATTGTACGATACTGTAAACTGATAATTTCTACCAGTTTAGTTTAATAAATTAACGAGAATAGTCGTGACAATCAGGTTTTTCTTATTTGGAAAGAAATATAAAAACTTAGTATACGGTATTGCTTTTAAAATATTCTTCTATGAGCCATTTGAAGTTTGTTGACTTCGAAACGGTTCAATAGGAATTTTTTTTATCTTACATGTGCTGCAAATTTAAAAACTTTAGCTTCCATATGAGAAATTTAAGGCAGCAAAAAAAAATTGACCCAATCTGTTTTTTTTTTAAATTTATTATTATTTTTTTGAATTTTGTCTCTTTTATGACATTTTTTTATAGTCCTGCAGTTGTGAATCTTCATATTTAAAAGAAATATATTTTGGAATATATACACAAAGATCTTTTTAATTTTCTCAAATACATGTGTATGCCAGCAAATTTATGAATTATGATAACTATATGAATATTTACTATCGAAAAATGAGTCATATTTTAGTAGTAGATTCCTAAAATTATTTTTAATCTAAGCAAACGTAATTTTATATTCAAAATTTCACACCTTCTGATGTAGGTGTAGAAGTCATAGCTACAGCATTCTTAATGTCAACATTCGGAATCATGACAGATCATTGATGATGAAAGGCTATTTAGGAAGAGATTGTTGTTTCTATATATTTAGTAAATACTACAAATAAACATTAACAAATATTATATATCAGAAGTTAAGATAAGTGGACTGTTTTACAGTTATATTTATTGCGGTTAACACGTATTAATATATCGTTTTAAATCAGTCTATAAATTATGGATCAAAAAACAATAGTCTTAAACTCTCGATTATTTATAATAAAATAATCTAAAATACTTTCGAAAATTGACAGTCTTCTGTTTTATAGAATCCTACTACTATTACTTATCAGTTTATTGTTTAATACTCTTTGAATGAATTATATGAAATTCTTTTTTTTCGTACGAAGTAAATAAACGCATCGTATGAATTGCATATCTTAGGAATAGAAAATTCAGTTTGACCTCTTAAAATGCATTGTACATCTTTGTTTTCTTTTTCTCCATTTCCTCTCAACTGGATTTAAAATGTTTAAGGTTTTGAATTATCCACTACTCCTCTCACGTGTTTTAATTTATTTGGAAATATTTCTAAAAGGACACATTTAATTTGCTTTCCTGAGGAACATGATCTAACAGCTCTAAAAAATAATATTCATTCCGTACTATTTGCTGAAATTCTTTTGATACTATATCTATACTTTTCACTCTCTCTCTCTCTCTATGTATATAATCGATCAAAAATATCCTTTTATAGCAAAATGTCTCAGAAAT